>KZ308144.1:3709962-3725092 GCA_000376725.2 Ladona fulva
AGTGCTCAGTGTAACTCTATTCGCAATCGCAATTGATGACATAGCCAATTGTATCAAAGCACCAGTCATAGGCTCCCTCTTTGTTGATGACCTAGCAATTTTTTGCAGATCAAACAGGCTAGCTAACGTAGAAAGACAGCTACAATTAACAATAAACAGGATATACGACTGGGCTAAAAATAATGGCTTTCGGTTTTCATCAGAAAAGACTAAATGTGTGCATTTCAAAAGGCTGAGGGGAATCTTTATCCCAAGACCATTGCATTTGGGAGGAAGAAATCTTCCATATTCATTGTCAGTACGTTTCCTTGGAATGACTCTTGACGACAGTCTTAATTGGTGGGAACACCTACAGCTTTTAAAGAATAGATGCCTTTTAACACTAAATATTTTAAAATTTTTAACCAACTCCACATGGGGAGCAGATCGCTCCACATTGCTTTTATTATATAGATCACTTATCCGATCTAGACTAGACTACGGTTCCATTGTATATGCATCCGGATATCCATCCTATCTTAAACGACTCAATGCAATACATAATCTGGGACTCCGCATAGCAACTGGCACTTTCAGAACAAGCCCAGTCCTAAGTATATATGCTGATGCAGGGGAACTCCCCTTAGAAGAGAGACGAAAAATTTTAATTTGTAACTATGTATCAAAACTTTTAGC
Organism: Ladona fulva; assembly: GCA_000376725.2. Taxonomy (NCBI): domain Eukaryota; kingdom Metazoa; phylum Arthropoda; class Insecta; order Odonata; family Libellulidae; genus Ladona; species Ladona fulva. The sequence continues at coordinate 3,710,638 of KZ308144.1, forward strand.
CTCACCCTTTCACCCTTGTTATAATATATTAACAAACCCAAGGTTCTCAAACAATTACAGAATACGTAGGAAGGTTACGAAACCCCTCAGTAAACGCTTTAACAACTTTATTGAAAACATCAACTTTGATCTCCCAAATATAAAGCCAACAGAATATCCAAAGGACCCACCTTGGCTACTGCCCGAGCCTGAAATACTAACCTTCTTATGTAAACAAAAGAAATCTAGCAGCAATTGTTTAGAATTTGGACAGGACTTCTATAAATACCTCCATGAACACCCAGAACTTACACCAGTTTACACGGATGGATCAAAAACAGACACAGCATGCGCTTGTGCAGTGGTCTCTTCCCACCACGGAATTATTAAGAACAGGCTAAGCCCCCTCTCCTCCATCTTCACGGCTGAACTACAGGCAATTAGAGTGGCTCTTTCGAGAATAAATGGAAACGTAGGCTCCTACCTTATTTGCAGTGACTCACTAAGTGCATTACAGGCCATTGTCACATATTCCCCAACAAATAAAATAGTTCAGGAAATCCAGGCTTGCCNGAAGAAGTGAACCATTCATTAAATAGAAATACTTTTTCCAAGAATACCTACGCTGACATAATTTTTCGCTAACCTCATTCTTCAAAACACTTAATACATCTAAAAACCCGCCTTGCAGACTACAAAAACTTGCCAACGCACATGCGCTTCAATGAGAATGTAGTCGAGCAAGTCACCAACATATGTAAACCTTGCAACACAGTTACAATGGAGCTTACTCGCAACGATTGTAAGCAAAAGGAGATGGGGCATACACAATGTAACGGAATTCTAATTCTGGTCGTTACGGAGAGGCTGCTTCAGAATTCTGGGAGAACTCATTCCATTTGTTACGGAAAGATAGGGCATAGCACCCCTGATGTCTTATTCGAGTTGGCTGCTCAGCCAAGGGCCACTTTGCTCTCTGATGAACTGCGGTCCAGTTCCTTGTTGGCATTATCTGGATTCCAAGATTTTAATACTGTATATACAGATGGATTGAAGACTGAAGCAGGATGTGCAAATGCATTCATTGGCTCTGGTCTTTCACATGGGGCTAAGTTTCACCCAATGTGCAATTTATTTATAGCAGAGCTCATGGCCATTTTTCTCTTTTCTGCAATAGATTGCTGTCATCAGCATTTTAGAGTAAAATTTTTTTTCAACCCAAGACGACGTCAAGCTTGTCCTATAATTCTCCCAGGATCAAGAGATACCCACTCTCAAATGTTCTGACTCTATGAGTTCACTGAAAGCCTTCACCTGCTATGAACCTGCACACCCACTTGTCGAGGAAGTGCAATACCTATGTAGTAGACTTAGTGAGAGAGGAGTCCAAGTAAAATTTCTTTGGATTCCTGGACATGTGAACATAGCAGGAAATAGGCAGCAGACAGGGTAGCAAAAGAAGCCACAAGAAAGCCTACAGTAGATCTTGAAGCCGTGTCCTCAGGAGATCTGAAGTCCCAACTCAAAAGTATTGCCCTCAAGGACTAGGAAGAGCAATGGTCTTCACTAACTGGGAATAAGCTACGTGCAATCAAAGGAAACCGTTAAACCTTGGGGCTCTTCTGTCAGATAGAATAGGAGGGAGGAAGTAGTTTTAACACGTTTGAGAATTGGACATAGTGCACTGATGCACTCATACCTTTTTACAACTCCCTGTATACCTCCCTACTGTGACAATTGTAACACCCAACTCTCTATATGTCACGTCCTCACTGAGTGCAGGATCTATTCTAGCAAACAGGAGAGATGTTTGGGAGTGAGCATACTGAAAGATATTATTGGAGATGATCATGGCAAGATTGACAAAGTTATTTCTTTTGTGAGAGACTGGACTCTTCCAAAGAATCTAACATCAATGTGAGGCTTTTTCCTTTTTTCCCCCCTTTTAATTTATTTTGTTTAATTTTTATTCATGACACTATGACTAACTCTCCGCATTGCTACAAATAATATTCATTGTTCTTTTTGATGTAGAAATTAAATGATGGAAATTTACCACTACTTTTAATAGCCAGTATGCTGCAAAGGTGCAAAATGACCTCAGCTGTCAAGGCACCTTATAAAAGTAATACTACTACTTGAATATTTTCAGCCAATAACGGTTGTCCTTCAACCCACTGGGATGCAACAAATTTGCAAAGTTTAGTTTCTAATTTGTCATGCCTTTCTTTTTGAGGTCCAGCAAATGCTCTCCTTGTTGCTGCACTTGTGAAAATATTATTTGCATCTGGTTTCCAGCATCTAATGTTGCATACAGAAACCCTAAATTCTCTCCCAGAGTAAGAATTGGAATTTTTTCTGCAAGTAATATAACTTTTCTTTTGAATTCTGCAGTGTAATGAGTTCTTTTCTCTGCCATCACAATACTCTGATGGGTGTGATCTCAACTGAATTGAAATCTCTTATCAGTGGAAAACTAAGATGCATTCATAACATTGCTCAGAATTCAATGCACCAACATTGTAGGAGTTCATACCACAATGGTATTGACACTTTTTACAATCCAATTTAGGTAAATTTTAATCAATCATGCAAGCCGCCGAGGCACCAATTTAAAATACTACTTCTTCCTTCCTCTCGGCTCTACAGCTCGGGGTGAGCTTTGGCCTCCTGTACAATATGCCTCCATGTCTCTCTGTTGAACATATTTCTATTCTTTTCATATACTATCTTCTGCCATTTGTGGACATGCTTCTTTGGTCCACTGCCACAGGAGTTAAGAATGGATGTCACCTCCTCCCACATCCTACCTTCTGGATTTACCAGAGGTCCCAAGGAGCTTTCCTTGAGCAAGCTGGGGATGCCCATCCATAAAGTTGAATAATATCTCCAGTTGTGTAGAAGATGTTTTTGTTTCATGTCTGCAGATAGTAAGAAAATACTAATTATCCAAGGATTGGACTCTAGGAGTCGCTAATCTCATAGATGTACGTATTCAGAATGAGTTGAATATGGTTGAACTCGAAGGTACATCATAACAGAAACAGACAGCCTTCCCTTTCTTACCTCTAACTGGTAAGAATGTCTTTGAAATGAGCAAACCTGTTACATATCATACTACAAAGAATAACAACAAATCATTGTAAAATGGGATATTTCACATATGAAAATGAACTCTATGTCTAATTAATGTAAAATAGCATTTTCATCATGAAGGAAAACTTATTGTTACGGTACTCTACAAATTCGTTTGGAAGTCTTCGTAATTGCTTTTATATAGGTAAATAATGGCATAGCATTGTTCCATGGAGTCAAAACTGAGGTAGTCAATTATAAAAGAGGACACCATATGTTAAACTACCACTATATGTAATGTATTATGCAAGTAAACATAAGGATATCAATATCTAAATTACATTAAAAAAGTTTTAAAAGTTTCATTATGCCCTACCATACGCAAGATTTTGTAAATTTTATNAAGTTTTAAAAGTTTCATTATGTCCTACCATACGCAAGATTTTGTAAATTTTATAAAATATAGTTCTAACGTAAATAAAACTAATTACATTCAATTCACAAGAAATGGTATCTTAAATGCTATCTATTAGTTACTTATAACATCATGATCAAAAAACAAAGCATGTAAACCCAAAAGAGGATTTGTAATTCAAATCATGCCATATGATTCGTATACTTACAATATACCTTCATCGTCTTAGGAAGCTGACAGTCATTATTATATTTATTCATTAGTCAATGTTAAGCATAAAACAAATACATTCTATTCCATAAACTATGGCCTATTCTTTACGATGTAAACAATAATATATCAACGTATACAATATCTATACAAGGACTCAACAATTTCTTATCTTAGTTTATGAAGAAGTGAACCATTCATTAAATAGAAATACTTTTTCCAAGAATACCTACGCTGACATAATTTTTCGCTAACCTCATTCTTCAAAACACTTAATACATCTAAAAACCCGCCTTGCAGACTACAAAAACTTGCCAACGCACATGCGCTTCAATGAGAATGTAGTCGAGCAAGTCACCAACATATGTAAACCTTGCAACACAGTTACAATGGAGCTTACTCGCAACGATTGTAAGCAAAAGGAGATGGGGCATACACAATGTAACGGAATTCTAATTCTGGTCGTTACGGAGAGGCTGCTTCAGAATTCTGGGAGAACTCATTCCATTTGTTACAGAAAGATAGGGCATAGCACCCCTGATGTCTTATTCGAGTTGGCTGCTCAGCCAAGGGCCACTTTGCTCTCTGATGAACTGCGGTCCAGTTCCTTGTTGGCATTATCTGGATTCCAAGATTTTAATACTGTATATACAGATGGATTGAAGACTGAAGCAGGATGTGCAAATGCATTCATTGGCTCTGGTCTTTCACATGGGGCTAAGTTTCACCCAATGTGCAATTTATTTATAGCAGAGCTCATGGCCATTTTTCTCTTTTCTGCAATAGATTGCTGTCATCAGCATTTTAGAGTAAAATTTTTTTTCAACCCAAGACGACGTCAAGCTTGTCCTATAATTCTCCCAGGATCAAGAGATACCCACTCTCAAATGTTCTGACTCTATGAGTTCACTGAAAGCCTTCACCTGCTATGAACCTGCACACCCACTTGTCGAGGAAGTGCAATACCTATGTAGTAGACTTAGTGAGAGAGGAGTCCAAGTAAAATTTCTTTGGATTCCTGGACATGTGAACATAGCAGGAAATGAGACAGCAGACAGGGTAGCAAAAGAAGCCACAAGAAAGCCTACAGTAGATCTTGAAGCCGTGTCCTCAGGAGATCTGAAGTCCCAACTCAAAAGTATTGCCCTCAAGGACTAGGAAGAGCAATGGTCTTCACTAACTGGGAATAAGCTACGTGCAATCAAAGGAAACCGTTAAACCTTGGGGCTCTTCTGTCAGATAGAATAGGAGGGAGGAAGTAGTTTTAACACGTTTGAGAATTGGACATAGTGCACTGATGCACTCATACCTTTTTACAACTCCCTGTATACCTCCCTACTGTGACAATTGTAACACCCAACTCTCTATATGTCACGTCCTCACTGAGTGCAGGATCTATTCTAGCAAACAGGAGAGATGTTTGGGAGTGAGCATACTGAAAGATATTATTGGAGATGATCATGGCAAGATTGACAAAGTTATTTCTTTTGTGAGAGACTGGACTCTTCCAAAGAATCTAACATCAATGTGAGGCTTTTTCCTTTTTTCCCCCCTTTTAATTTATTTTGTTTAATTTTTATTCATGACACTATGACTAACTCTCCGCATTGCTACAAATAATATTCATTGTTCTTTTTGATGTAGAAATTAAATTATGGAAATTTACCACTACTTTTAATAGCCAGTATGCTGCAAAGGTGCAAAATGACCTCAGCTGTCAAGGCACCTTATAAAAGTAATACTACTACTTGAATATTTTCAGCCAATAACGGTTGTCCTTCAACCCACTGGGATGCAACAAATTTGCAAAGTTTAGTTTCTAATTTGTCATGCCTTTCTTTTTGAGGTCCAGCAAATGCTCTCCTTGTTGCTGCACTTGTGAAAATATTATTTGCATCTGGTTTCCAGCATCTAATGTTGCATACAGAAACCCTAAATTCTCTCCCAGAGTAAGAATTGGAATTTTTTCTGCAAGTAATATAACTTTTCTTTTGAATTCTGCAGTGTAATGAGTTCTTTTCTCTGCCATCACAATACTCTGATGGGTGTGATCTCAACTGAATTGAAATCTCTTATCAGTGGAAAACTAAGATGCATTCATAACATTGCTCAGAATTCAATGCACCAACATTGTAGGAGTTCATACCACAATGGTATTGACACTTTTTACAATCCAATTTAGGTAAATTTTAATCAATCATGCAAGCCGTCGAGGCACCAATTTAAAATACTACTTCTTCCTTCCTCTCGGCTCTACAGCTCGGGGTGAGCTTTGGCCTCCTGTACAATATGCCTCCATGTCTCTCTGTTGAACATCTTTCTCCTCCATCCTTCCACTTTCATCTTCCCAAGATCTTTCTCTACCTCCTCTAGCCATTTCAGCCTGGGTCTTCCTCTCTTCCTTGGTGCATATATTTTCCCATGCAGTATCTTCTTTGGCATTGCAGACTCCTGCATTCTTCCCACATGTCCATACCATTGTAGCCTCTGAGCTTTTACGAACCGTACTATGTCTTCTCCATTGATACATTTGTTTAGTTCTTCATTGTAGCGTATTCTGTACTNCTGGTAAATGTGCAGAACAGAATTGTACTATGTATGTACCTAAACTGGTAAATGTGCAGAACAGAATTGTACTATGTATGTACCTACACTGGTAAATGTGCATGATGATGATCTGGGGTCGTCCCCGACAGATTGTTCCAGACTGACGCGCCATCCCGGCCGGCCGCCTTATATACCTGGCAGAGTTGCTGTCTGACCAAGCATTTAAGTCGGGACGGTCCGAGAAGGAGGGTCAGCAGGATTCAACCTACCAGGAACAAACTCCCAGGTCACTACTCGTGACAATTCCTTTATTATATTCAGATACATTTCTTTATACAGATAACTATTAAACAGAGTACCCCTTCCTTTACTTAGGGTATATACAATACTGAGGTTATCACAATAAACAGTTATTTTGTCAGTTGGCTTAACTAATTTCAATTTACATAAAATATAAGGGCCCAACAGAGCCATATACTCTTCGGCTTCGTATATGGGTAGCTCGTTGTCAAACATCTGGATCTATTCGCATTGCCATGCCGGGACGATGACTGCTCCCTGTGTTGGCGTGGTGTCCGTGTATATGTCTACAGTACGCTCTTGTCATAGATCAAAACACCTCGGGGCCGTGAAGATTTGACAATTGTATAGGTCATTTAACCACTTAGTGTCTCTATGGTACACGTCTGAGATCAGAAATCTTGGTAAGTCCAGTATGTAGATGATCCAGGACACAAAACCTGCTGCTTTGGGCAGATCTTCTTTCTTCAATCTTGGGATTAGGCATATTATGGCATGTAGTCGTACCACCGTTGCCGGTAATAGATCCAATGTCATGTATACCGTGTCGATGATCACTCCTAAATATTTAATTCTGGTTGCTGGAATGAGTTCACTTTTGTCTAGATTTATTGTAATTCCCATTTCTTCTTGTAACATTTTAACTATGAATAAAATCGACTCTATCCGGCCGTACTTCATTTTAACTATGCTTTGCACTGTTATTTGGGATAACGGGGCACCGGTAATAAGCCAGTCATCTAGGTAAATTATCATGTTCATGGGGTAGGCTTGTACTTCCACAGCTACAGCACGTGCGAATCTTTGTAAAATGGCCGGGGCCAGAGTGTGTCCCATGGGGACCCTATTTAACTGATATCTTTCGTTGCCTGTATCGATATCATAGAAGATACAGTGCTCGGGTCTAATTTGCAGTTGAAAGAAGGCCTCTGTGAGGTCTAGCTTGGCCAGTTGGACCCCTGGGCCAAGTCTTCTTAATGCTTTGGCCACATCTAAGAGAGAATCTAGGGTTTCGGTAAAATTTCGTCCACGGGGACAGATCTAATATAAGCCTAGGGCTACCACTTGCTTTTGGGATAACTGAAGCTCTAAATGCACACTTTATGTTTTCACTTTTTGACACTATTCCCTACTTTTCTAGGCTTATTAGCACTTTTTGTAACATTTCCGTGGGTTGCAACTTCAGGTACATGAACAAAGCTTCTTTGGGCTTTGGGAGGTCAGCTCCCCGTAGCACTAGGGAAAACACACTAAGGTCTGGAAACGGGTACGGAAAGACACTATTTAGGGGCATTACCTCATGTGTGTCCGGTATCCGGAGTGTTGGTAGTTCCTTTGGAGGTAGGCCTAAGAGGAATCCCGAGGCGGTGTCCTGCGGTTCCTCGTTGTCGTCTGGTTTGGTGTCGGTGTCGTTTCCGGAATCTTGGCTGTTGTCGTCGTCTGAGTCTGGTTCGGGGATGTCGACTGTCTCCTCCGGTTCCCCTGAACCCTGCCAGTGGAGGTAATCCAGTAACAGAAGTTGACCTTCCACGTCCGGGCCCATAGTAATTTGCAGAGCAGACTTATCTGCGGCCGCGGAAGGCTCGTCTGCTGCCTCTGCCCCCGCGGCTGCTGGTGGGCTGACTCTGTGATGGCAGGGGCTGCGATTCCCACTGGGATCCCGCAAGATTGTTGTTGCGGGTGTACATCCTTGCTGGTCTTGTGGTGGCCTGTGGCATGTTTACAATTATCGGCACCTGTCTTTCCAATAATTCAGGAGGGACGTTGAATGGGTCGTTGCTGTCTGTTTCCGCCACCTTCCCAGCGATCGTCCATCAGTGTTCGGAGGCTACCCTGATGATTCATAGTCGGTGGTATACTAATCTCTGTACCTCCGGTACCAGAACCTCCCAATATGATGTGATTGCTAAGATATTCTCAAGTTCGTGCTGGTCTCTTAGTCTCAGCTTTCTGGACACTACTTTTGTCTTCAGTAGTTGGGCCATTTGTAAGACCTCGGTGTCTGATGGTATGGCTTCTATTGGCAATGGTCCATGTAAAGCCTGGAATGATGGTGGTGGTGGGGTGGCAGAGGTATTATGTTGCGATAACTCCACGGCTTCGACCCTATCCGCTAGTCTGCGGAATTGGGCGAGAATTCCGGCCACCCATGCTGGTGCCTCTGCGCCCCCTAGAGCTGGTTCAGGAGGCTGTTCTTCTTTGGTGCGAAACAAGGGTGAGGATGCTCCTTGTTCCCGGCATCGCGGACTTAGCGTGTCTATCATCACTGCGTGGTGATAGCGAGCGTGCTCGGCTACTGTGAGCCATCTTTGGAGTTGTGTGTGAGCCTTGTCCCGTAAGCACCATAAAGGTTGGGGATGATCTGGGGTCGTTCCAGACTATGCAATCTAATTGAAGTTGAAAATTTTATTCTGATTGTAAGACGAACCCACTCTTCTGTGGGAAATAAGAAAGGGGAATAAAAGTCTTAGATTCCAGGGAATACTGCACTTTTACAGCTCTTTCATTGAATGGTTCATTTCATTTAGTTTGCTTATGTATAACAATGATGACATCAGAAAAACCAGATGCCATTTTCTAAGTAAATATATAAAATCCATGGACGCTGTGTCAGCAGAATCCTGTTATTTGGATATTTGGATGTTACAGCGCCAACTCACTTCCAATTACGCCAAGGATGTACAGGGATTCAATAAATCGAACACTCTCTTCAATGGCTATTCATGAACTACTTTATTTTTACACTCTACAACTACATACCCTACATCCGGTTTTACATGTAGTTCTACGGTTACTCACCAGGGTTTTTCTCCTAGTCACTAGATGGTGTGCAAGTCCCAAATACCCTGCATATTAGCATTGACAAACTACAAAAACCTGTGTCTATCCACATAACTGATGCAAATGATCGTAATTACAATCATACTAACACCTCCCCTCAGCATTTACATCTGTTTTCATACAAACATAAAACTTCTTACTACTTCTGACATAAATCATAGAAAAATAACTCTCAGCATAACACAACTTACCAAGTACTTACAAATAACATTATTATACAATAATTGAATACAAACTTATAAAGTTTAACAAAAGTACATGATTAGCACCAAGACAAAAGAAAATTAAATGAAACCTAACTTCTGAATGAGCATCTTTGTCCTTACACCTGGCAATATTTTGGTCAAGAGATCAGCTAAATTCTCAGCTGATTGAACGTACTCTAAACTTATTGTACCTTCTTTCACTAATTCCTTAACATAATGGAACTTAGGTCTAAAGTGCTTAGTCCTTTCTGACACATTTATCCCCTTAGCCAATTTGATTGCTCCCATGTTATCAACAAAAATCTTCATTGGGCTCTCCACAAACTCTCCTAATTCCTGGAAAAAAATATTTAAGCCATGCCATTTCTGTACAAGCTTCATACAGAGCCATGTATTCAGAGTGAGTTGTAGAAGTGCCAGTGCAGTTTTGTTTGTGACTCCCCCAGGAAATAGCAGCACCTGCAAACAATACTACATACCCTGTGATACAGATTCCATCTCCAGAATTATTAAAATCTGCATCCCCATAAACCTTTATCTTTTCCCCTGTTTTGACATAATTTAGTTTATAGTTTCTTGTGCCCTTTAAATACCTTAATACATGCAAAACATTTTGCCAGTCCTTAATACAAGCCTTTTCACAATATTGACCCAACTTTGAAGTAGCAAAAGAAATAGCAGGTCTTGTACCCCCAGCTAAATACAAAAGACATCCAATCCCCTTTCTATAAACATAATTATCAAAGATTTCCTCATCATACGGCTCTTCTCTCTCCTTTGCATTTTGGTCCAGTGGACTTACCACTGGCCTAAAATCAACCAGGCCAAATTCTTGCAGCACTTCATCTATATATAAACTTTGGTCCAATGATAGTTCACTCTCTCCTCTCTCGGATGATAAAGACAGTATTTTTGACACCTCACCCAAATCCCTGATTTCTATCAGCTCTGACAACTCAGCCTTAAATTTATTTACAGCACCCTTTTCAACAATGTCTATCATGTCATCTACATGGATACCCAAAATTACTTCCTCCCTCCTGTATACACTCATGTCATATTTACATTGATAGAAATTTATACCAATAAGGATTTGGTGTAGGAAGTGGTTCCAATTCCTTCCTGACTGTTTGAGACCATACAGGCTCTTTTCTAATTTGCAAACAAAGTTTTACCTTCAACCAAATACATTTCCAGCTGCTCCATGTACACTGGGATGTCTAATGGGCTATTCAGGTAAGCCAATATCACATCAACTTGATGTGATATTGCTTCTCAATAGCTATAGCCAAAAGTAATCTTAGACATCTTCTCCTCACGACTGGACTAAATGTTTCTTCAAAATCAACTCCTGCAATCTGCCTAAAACCCTGTGCCACCAGCCTCACCTTGAATTTAATAATTACCCCATGGGTATCCCTTTTAAGGGCGAATACCCATTTACAGCCAACTACATTTCATGCCTCCGATCTTTTAACTAAGCTCCAAGTATTCATCTTATTGATGTTTGAAAGCTTCTCCTCCATAGCTGCCCTCCACTCAGCTACTTCTCTCCTGATGCAAATGATCGTAATTACAATCATACTAACATGCTGAAGACTTACATTTTACCAGTGAAGCAACTACTGTTTTTAAACTTCACAAAGAAATCACATAATGTCTAGAAACACATCATCTTTACTTCAATCTTGAAAAGTTTAATAATAAATTTGATTGTACCTTAACCCATTTATGTATTTTCACTGGAGGAAATTCCAATTTGTGGCTAATGTGATCATATAACTAATGCGCACATGTTGTCATTGAATCTGTATAGAACTGCATTAGATATTAAACATCATAGGAAACTTATTGGTGTTGACCCTTTTTCTGTGAATAGACAAGTTCTTTCTCAGGAAGACTCATACATTTTCTGCAAAATATATCACTGAAACCTTCCAAAACTAAAATAAACTGTTCTCTTTAAAATAACAAGACATGAAAGTATTATTTTGTAATAACCTTGTTCCTCTCTACAATTCATTCTCTTTATTTAAAAGTTCTTGGAGCATCATTTTTAATGGATGTATTGCATTGAATATGACCCCATCAAGCAAGGCACCCTCTAGATTTCAAAGCTTCTGAAAATTAGGTAGAAATATCCATGTTTTGTGTGAGAAAGGAAAAGGAAAATGTATACTGTACAAATTTTATTAAAAAAATATAAATACAATTTCTATTCTAAGGCAGTATTGTGTAGTTGCTTGTAATGTCAGACTGGATCCCTTCCATAAATCCATCATCAATTAATGTTCCTGAAATATTCCATAAATAAAATGTTAGTTAAAATGAATGTTATGTTATAAAATAATACCTTATAAGTTCATTAGAATATTCTTTTGAATATAACTATCTTACCTGCCACACATGCTGTTAAAAAACATGTTGCACTGCCAGCAATGAATGATCTAAGAGCTAATTCGGTTATGACTGGACGTTTTTCAGGAGCCATAGCAGTCAATCCACCTATCAAGATACCAACTGATCCTGGATTTGCAAAGCCGCATAAAGCGTATGTTGCAATTGTTTCTGCCCTTTTCTGAAATAAAAAATAAACTTGGTATGAGTGATGAAATAACCAGATCATCCTGAATTTTTATCTCAATTATACTGAGCTTATGGAGTGACTTGACCTTCACTGTTGAAGCACTTTGTAAATCCTGTTACCACTACTACTACTATTTTTTATCTGTAATCATCTTCATTTATTTCAAGTAAAAGGAGTTATTCTCATAGTGATTCACTATTGTGCATTTCAGATTGCTCAGGTCAGAATCACTCGTGTTTTCTTATGAAGTAATGCTCGTAGTGTCATCTAAACCATGTAAACAATTGCATTTTGATATTTCAGTTTCTCACCGATATTTTTCCTGCTTTAACAAATGCGGATAACTTCTGATATGCTACAAATTCATTCACCATTGTCTTCAGTCCCATTAAAATAGCCACATTTTCACACTCCTCTGGAGCAACACCAAGTAACCAAGCCAAAGGAATGAATACCTTTGCTAGGATCCACTGCAATTTAAATAAACCATATTATTTACATCAGTATTTATTTATTATTGAAAAATCTCCATCACTTTTCAGTATTTTGTGACTGCCTTTATTAACTTATAATGGCATTAAATTACATATATGTGATAAACAAAACAATATATTGCTAGCCATGTTTTTGAAATCACCGACATCCTGTATTTAGGGGGTATTTACCTCAAATGAGAGTTCACTGGCTCCAACAAGAGATCCAAACCATGATAAAACACCATTCAGGAAGGCAACAAAGGAAACAAAGGCTATCATGTTTGCTATGATCCCAAGTATTAGAGAAGTAGCATTTGTTGCTCCAGTAGCTGCTGCATCTAATACATTAGTTTCTTCTCTGGGGAATGAATTCATAAGGTTGAGAAGTATGATTTTTAAGGAATTTCTTGATAATTAAATGAAGTTTTTGAAGATGGAGTAGTTTATAATCACTTCAAATTCAGTTGGTATCAAAATAAAATGTCATAATGCAAGCAATGTTATTGCTATGTATTGGCAATATTTGTGAACTCTAAGCAGCAATGACAGGTTAAGACAAGGAAAAATATCTTTCCAGTGTCATTGAATCTGTAATCCTTTAAAATGTTATATTTTAATTTTTTTTTGTATTTATCTGCATTTACACATTCTTAATACAACATGAGCATTTGTTGGGAAACTATTTCAAGACTTAAGTTACTTTAAGATAAACTTGTCTGATCTTAAAGTTACTACTGGGTATAAATTTGGGAATTTTCCTACCAAACTTACCCTTTAATCACTGTAACATCTTTAGATTTTGTTTTTGTTTTTTCAGTCTCAGGATAGAACAATTTTGAGTAACATAGCGCTGCAGGGGCTGACATCACTGATGCTGTAATGAGATGAGCTGGAGAAACCCCAAAACTAATGTAAGCTGCCATCACAGTTCCTGTTGGAATTATAATAATAACATGTTATTGTTATATTTTGAATATAATATACTGACTTAAATGGAGTCAGAAATCATGGCAAGTTTATAATTCTACAAAACAGCCCCGGAAAATCTTTAAAATAGAAACCTACATGTCTAGCATTTTCATAAAATTATTTGAATTACAGGACATTCATTTTGCAAAACTGCAGCAATCATATATATAAAAAGCAAATGTCTGTCCGTCCCTCTATTTATCTCAGAAACAGCTTGACTTAGAGATCTAAAACAAACTACATTGTATTTCTACGATGCTGAAACCCCTAGGAAAACTATTTTCATCTCTGTCAAGGCCCGGGTTCGAACCCAGTAGCACAAAATACGTTTCCATAAGAGATGTATGTAAATTACGTTTTCATGCCTTGCAAAGGTCGTTTCTTTTACAAAATTAAATTTGAAACAATGATCCAACGAAATTGTGACAAGTGCCAAAAGAAAGGAAAATGATCATAGATTCTTATTTTAATCGTGAATCATTCATATCATTCCAAAATTGCAAGAACTTCGATAAAATAGACGGAAAATTCGTAATTTTTTTAGGAAATAATGAACCCATCCCTTTAACGACCAAAGCAATTGTTGAACATTGATTTCATGAGTTTTCCCATATAAATGCACGGGGATAATCAGTTAGTATACTTTTCCATAAGAAATGTACGTAGAATAAGTTTTCGTTACCTGCAAAGGTAGTTTCTTTTACAAAATTAAATTAGAAACAATGGTCCTACAAAATCAAGAGAAGTGTCAAAAGAAAGAAAAATGATCATAGATTCTTATTTTAGTTGTGAAATATTGATATAGATCCGAATTTTTGAAGAATTTGATAAAACACACGGAAATTTCGTA
>KZ308144.1:3725530-3739428 GCA_000376725.2 Ladona fulva
GAAACTTTTGAAAAATATTTTTGTTGAGTTTTGCCAATCCTGATAAAGATACCTGCTATTGTTGCAAGTCCTCCTGTCATCACAGCATGAAGTTCTGATTTAGTCAAAAGTCCGATATATGGTTTAATAAGTAGTGGTGCTTCAGTCTGTGAAGAAAATAACTTTTAATAGCTGTTGGTGGAAACTAAACCGGAATTAAACTTAGGGAAGTGACACAGATGAGTTCTCGGAAAACTTTTGCCTTTAATTATAGGCCTTCATGAATTCTACATTAAGAATATTCTAGCATTCCTAGCTTAATTGTATTAATAAAGAATTTGTTGAAAAGTTAGCAATATCTACCATTTCAATTCAGCTATTAAATATCCTTATATTTATAAAATATGAAATTAATATTTTCTTCATTCTATTCATTATTGGATGAAAAAATTAATATCTTACCATTCCAATGAAAATACTGCCTGCAGTGTTTATGGATTCACATGCTGTTGTAGCCATTGCCTTTTGAAGAACTTTCCCAAGGTTAATTATAATCCATTGCATTACACCATAGTAATACAAAATTTGTATGGTAAAACTGAAGAAAAAAATCACAGAAAGTGCCTGAAAATGTTATAGCATTTAATTAGAAAATTGATTATATACGGAAATTTTTCATTTCAAAAGCTTATCTGTTGAAACTATACTTACTTGGAAGGCAAATACCCCTTTTTCATTGACCAAAAAATCTCCATATATCATAGATGATCCAGCATTGGTATAACTTAGGAATATATTAACCTTATCGCCAATGCACTGTAAAACTCTTCGGCCAACTTCCCACCGTATAGTTAATAAGCCAAAGATATATTGCATCACAAGCCCACATACAACTGGGCGCCATTTTATCTGTGAATGAGATGTTTGTATGTTAGATTCAAATCAATTTGTCTTATCCTGAACTATTTTTATTCTGTAGTGAAATGTGGATAACTTAAGCTAGAAAGAAAATGTTAATTCTCTAAAAATTATTTTTGAGAATATCTCTCTCACGAAAAAGTAGTAGCTTGTTAGGATGAAAATAAATAACATTGCTTTCCTCCAAATCATACAAGATTTGCTTAGAATTGTAATTTGTTACTTTCCATTCACTTTAAACTGTTAAAAATAAGAGTCAAGTTTAATGACTTAGCAGGCTCAAATCAAACAAACTGCCATAAGTTGAGTCATTGTAATTTTAAATTATATGAATAGGAAGTTTGGATTTTTTTTGGTTTCCTTGTTCAGACATGCACATGGTATACCAGTTGGATTTGATAACTGAAAATATGCTGTGATTAATAAAACTTCTCAAGAGGTTTGTTTTGCTCAAATTTGCAGTTACGAAGCTTATTAATTTGCTAATTTCAAATGGAGCAATTACCATACTTGTTGGAATTGAGGACTCATTGCAGTTTTTTTAAACAAAATTTTGGGAAAATGTTTTGATTAAAAAGTAAGAGAGTTTGGTTGGTGATTCATGCTGGTGATGTCCATTCAGCATTCTATTAGTTCAACACATATCATCACATTAAAATGATGCAGTTTTGGCTGTTATTGCATATTCATTAAAATATAATGGAATTGAATAACATAACCTATGGAAATGAAAGAAAGTTGAAACATGGCTGTCAATGAATTGTATGTTTAAAAACATTCTTAAGCAGTTTGGTGACAGATTGAGCTTGTCTTTGGAATCCTGGGAAGTTCCAGATTACCAAATCTTAGGAGTTGACCTATGCACATTTAGGAAATTAAGCTTCTACATTGGTTTCTATAAATAAACTTTATGAGGAACTTTTAAAATGTGCCAGGAAACCTTGTGGACTTCACAGTATTAGTGATCAAAATTAGCTCAGCTTTTCTTAGGTTAAGAAGATATGTTCTTAGTTACAAGGCTATCAGTGAAATGCATAGATGTCTGTATCATTATAATGACCTCATGATACATGTTTTATGAGTTTATTTACCTGGCGTCGATGGCGAGAAAATAGGTATCCAAAAAGTAGGAGCACAACTAGGCCAAGGAATGAGATCAAGCGCAGTCTGTTCCCATAAGTATCTATTGCCAGAAAAATTATTAAAGCTGCAAGAGGTGCCAGGTAAGCGGCCCAATGGAAAAACCTTGAAAGAAAGTCAAAAAGGGTTGTACAAGTTTAGCTTAAACTAAAATATTAAAACATGAATAAATCAGTCTTTATTTAGCAATAAGTATTCTCTGTACAAAGTATGCAATCCCAATATGAAAATCACATACAGGACATATTTTATATAGTTATAATATTGTATTGGATTGATTTTTCTTAACAATCTATCGACTTAACTGCTACTTGAAATCTCTTCATGCACTGAATAGTTTTTATATCATAATCCAATGTATTATATAAAACTAACCCTTTAAAAAACACAATTTTGTGTCACAGCTTTACTCACATAAGGAATGTGAAAGTCATATTTTGCTCTGGTTGCATATTTATGAATTTCACTATTGGTGATAATCAAGTTTTTTTTAAATAGGGTGGCATAAGTCCCATTTTGATTTTATGGATAAATTTTATCAGTTCTAAGTCCAACATTGGTTGGATGTTGAGTCAGTTTAGTTGCCATACTATGACATCGATCTTGGTATACTAATTGCATTTAAGTATTATTCTCATAGCTCTATTTTGTAGAATCTGTAGTGTTTATGCACTATAACCTTTCATCATGAATAAGATGGTCAGACAATCCTGAAAATGTGGAAGGACCATTGCATTGTAAATTTTCCTCACACTATCATGTGACAAAAACTTATTGATTTTTGGGATAAAGGCCATTTTTTGACAACTTTCTTACGTATGCAGTCAATATGTTTATCAAACCTTAATTTCCTAACAATTATGGCTCCAAGATATTTCATACTTTCAGTGTACTTTACCATTACATAATCAATAATAATTTTCATTTTCATGTCCATAGCCAGTTGATATTGAGGGTTGTTCCCAATAATCATCGCCTTTGATTTGTTAAAGTTGTTATAATTTTAGTTTATTTACATGAAACTATTACCACAAGTCTGATCAGGTCCCCAATCAAACTATCTATGAAAGAGTTTATTTCGATGCCATGATCATATATCACAGTATCATCTGTAAATAAGTGATAGTTGCACTTTCTCAGTGTATTTCCTATATCATTTATATATAATATAAACAGCAATGGCCCCAATAGACTACCTTGGAATACCCCATGCACAACATCTCCTTTGGCAGATATTATATCATCACATTTCATAATCTGACATCTATCAAGAAGACAGTCTTCCAACCATTTAATTTCTACCCCGACAATACCATATATTTCCACCTTTTTTATTAATCTTTTCCTATCAACTGTCTCATAAGCTCTTTTTAAGTCTCCACTGCAACCATTCAACACTATTTATACTTTCCTTCCATTCATCAAGCACATATTGTAGAGCACTTTCACAGCTATATACTGTTCTAAAAATCGGATTGATTTTCTGTTAAGATATCATGTTTTATGATAAACTCAATCATTTTATTATATACTACTTCTTCCATGATCTTACTGATTGCACTTAACATATTTAAAGGTCTGAATTCCTCTGTATTCTTTGTCCATGATATTTTTTCTGATTGGGACGATAGTTGACCTTATCCATTTACTTGGAACAACCCCTGTTTCTAAGGATGTATTTACTATGTTAATTGTTAAATATGTTTAATTATTTCTTCTCCAATAACATCAAAATACATCAGTGAAGTAAAATAAAACTTTGTAAGTTCCACAGTTTGGTTTTTTACAAAGTTTTATTTTACTTAACTGATGTCATGGCATTCCACCAAGTACAGCCTCTACATATTAATTTTATCTAAATTCAATTTCATAAAATTAATATCTACCTCATCTGGACTTTCCTTGGTTGGTATAGTATTTATTACATTGTATAAATCAGAAATGCGAATACGGCATTCAAAGTGAGATTATACAAGAAGCTGTTTCAAGAACAACGACTCGTCTCCCTCAAGATTTTCTTCAATAGTCTTTCACATCATCAGTTTAGTGATAAAGAACTTAATTTCCTCAGTAAAGGCTTTAAATACAACCCTCCACTCCCAAAAAAGGCAGAGGACTATATAGATTTGACATTGGACTGTGACATAGCCACCTCTAAGCAGCCTGCCCTGAAGTACAATTGTTCCGAGATTATATCCTCCCACCTAGCGTATCTTCCTCCGCCAAATTTGAAGGAAATTTCAAATTTAAATACTCTCAACAGCATCATAAAAGCCACCACTGTTGAGGATTTGGTGATCTGTAAAGCCGTTAAAGGCAATTGTGTTGTTATCCTAGATAAGAAAACCTATATCGATAAATGTAATGACTTCATTGCAAATAATGACATTGTTGAAGTCCCTAAGGACCCTACTACGAAATTTCAAGCGCGTGTTAAAGAAGCAGTGTCCAGCTCCACTATTTTAGACGACGGCTATAAGTTCCGCCTGATTAATATGAACCCCCTCCCACCGAGGCTATACGGCCTACCTAAAGTGCACAAAATAGACCTAACAATACGCCCCATAGTGTCCAGTGTCTCCTCACCTTCCCACTCACTGGCTTTCAGATTGAACTATCTTTTAGTGCGTTTAGGCATTTTTAATCCGAAATATACGGTAAAAAACTCAGTGGAGTTAGTTGATGAACTTAAAACACTTTCACTTCCACCGAACTGCAAGTTAGTGTCCTTCGACGTGAAGAATCTCTTTACGAATGTGCCTGTGGAAGAATCTTTGGATATTGTTGAAAAACTTTTATCGAACAACGACAAGACCAAGTTTGATGCTAGTGACTTTTTAAAATTACTCAATGTGTGCTTGACTCAGAATTTTTTCCTTTTTAATGGTAAATTTTATAGACAACAAAAAGGATTTGCCATGGGGTCACCGTTATCTCCACTGATCGCTGATATATTCATGGATTATTTTGAAAATGTTTTATTCAGCAGTAATTCTTCACTTTTACCTAACGTTTTTAAATGGTACAGATACGTGGATGACATTTTATGCCTTTGGACCGGTTCTTACCGGCAATTAACTCAATTTGTTTCGTTCCTTAATTCCCTTCACCCCTCAATATCCTTTAGTAGTCACGAAGTAGAAGTAAACAAGTCGCTTAACTTCTTAGACATCTCATTAACTGTAATTGAATCCCACTTTTCTTTCTCAATCTACAGAAAACCGTCCTACACCGACCACGTTATTCCCGCCGATTCTAATCATCCTATCCCCCACAAAACCACTGCATTTCATTCTTTAGTCCATAGGCTTCTCCACATACCTTTGTCACCCGAAAACTTGAACCAGGAATTTAAAACAATTTGTTCCATTGCTTCCAGTAATGGTTACCCCCTTGATCTGATTACTAACATACTCCGCAAAAAGGGAAAAAAACTTGCCTTACGCGAACTTTTCTTCCCGCCGACATACTCCAGCTGATCTGCCCAAATGGGTCAAAATTAATTTTATTGACGACTGTAGTTATAAATGTACAAAAATTTTAACCTCTGATGCCAAACGCCCTGCTTTTTATACCAAATTCAACCTGCGGTCCTTTCTTAGAAACACTAAAGATCGTATCAACCCCTTCAAGAATCCAGGTGTTTATAGACTCGACTGCAACAATTGTAATACTTCATATGTCGGACAAACTGGAAGGTGCATCGAGAAAATAGCTTCAGAACATAAGAAAACCTTTTTCAAACAATCCGGACATTCTCACTTCGTCGACCACCTATTAGACAATGGTCACTTCTCTTCCTTCTCCCCCGTCATTCTACATAAAGGAACCAAAGGCAATAGATTAGTCCTCTTGGAAGAATTATATATTAACCTCCATCAGCTACATTGTTTTGGATTAACGAAGGAGTTCCTCTTTTCCCACAATAGGTCACCGCTCCTAATGACTCTCCTTCCACATTTATCTCCCCCTCCCCCCGCTCAATACAATGTCTGCTCATAATCACCTTCCCCACTGACTCCTCTCTTACTTTGCCCCCTCTTTCCTATTCTTCTCCTGTTGACTAATTCCATTTACCTCCTCCTTACCCTCCCCTTCCCCTCCTCAACTTAGTAACTAACCTCTTGTTCAGCTTCAATCTTTGTTCTGATGATGACATAACTAGTTGCTGAAACCGGTAAACCTTTGTACCTTTTACCGTTTGTGGACTTGCTTGTACACGTATTGTATTAAATACTCTCATTGTATAAATCATTCATATTTGGTTACTCAAAGTAATACATATTTTTACATTGATAATTTATACTAAAAATATCTCTAAATTTTTGTCTAGAGCTCATTATATCAGGTATGCTTTCTGTAGAATAATCATTGGAAGTATTTACCAGTTTCCATTTATCTAATATACAATCATCCTTAAGATAAATATCCATATACACTTCAAACTTTTTATCACCAACTATCTGTTTTATTGTCTTCCACATTTGTTTAGGGTCCCTACTCTTGAGATCAACGTTTTGGCATAATGTTTGCACAAATATGCTACATACTTATATTGCATTCTACATTGCATAAATGCTTCACACATTTATTCTTTTGTAGTTAGCAGCTTTATTTTTCTTTCCCATTAATAAGATGAATTATAATCTTTTAGCTACCTTTCATTTGAAATCTTTTCCCATGCTGCTACTGGGCTTTTGAAGGCTGGAGTGATGCAGTCAAAAAGATGATGATGTTTTGCTATCCTGTGAAGGAGATCCAATATCACAATTCCAAGAAGAATCCATAATAATCCTATTCCTTGACACCAATCTATGCTGTTTCCTATTTGAATGAAGTTTTTTTTATATTTCTCATATTTACCTGTAAAATCTGAAAAATGATCTATGAATGATAGGGATTGAATATCTTACCTGGTATTGAATTCCAATGTACTGAAGCTGCTATACCATAAGCAAAAATCACTGAGTATACAATGACTTTGCTCACTCTTCTGTGATATGGTTTGTAAAATAGCTTGAAAGCTTTATAATACTTGCTTAGTACTTGCTCTATTTTATGTTGTTTCTTTTCTTCATTTTCCTATAAAAGTTAATGATATATATATATTTAAAAATTTTAATGGACATCATGAAATTAATAGGAATTATTAGTATTATAGTATAGTATTGCATTAGAAAATTCAAAATGTATATGATAACTCCTTTAATATGACAAGCATCTTGAGATATGCTCTTGAGATGTTCACACAGTGGAGAGAGTGATAATCAACATGCTAACATATTGTGTTATTCTTGACATTGAACATTGGTATTATTCTAATCATCTGTAATTTTTTTTTTCAATGAGAAAGAAATAAACTTTAAGAATGTAAAGGTTCAAATTATTTATACAATGAATGATGTGCAAACAAAATTTATACTCAAAACAGTATTAAAAAAGTTGCAAAGATATGAATATGTACCCTATTCTTAATAACTCATCAAACAGCGAATACAAATATTTAAAAGAGCAGTCTGAGCAAGCACTGACTTGAAAACTGATGACCAAATGCAAACTGAACAAAATTACCTGAAATAGCTTACACTGGAAGATAAGCAAGAGAAAATGATTTATGTATGTTTCACAAAGTAAAACATTGTTGCCAAAAACTGTGTGCACTGATAGGAGTTATTTTAAATTAAATTTTCATCAAATTTCAATAGTTGTTCAAAATGGTTGCAGAGTTTGACATCCATAAATGGCAACCCAAACTGGAGACAATGACAGCCAACATTTCTTGAGGTATTCTTTGTTAAGTAGTCAACTCCTATTTATACTCCATAGTTTCTAAGGTAGAGAAACTTTGTTCTAGAAGACAGGAACTATCATTCTAAGTTTGTGATTCTATTTCTTCTGTCTTAACCATTGAAAATTAAAGAAAATTACTTTTACTTTGCTTAATTTTATAGAAAATAATTTCTTTGTACATGTCATTCTCTTTGCGCCTAAAATGACAATATGTTATACTAATTCAGGTCATCATTTAAAATAATGGCTTCTGGGGTAATGGAATATTAATTTCCTTACCTTGTCCAATGCTTCTTCTGAATCATCGCCATGTTTTGCACTTGGTTTTACTGTTGGATCTGAAACTGGAGGCTGTTCATTGATGTTGTCCACACAGACTGTTGATAGGGAGCCATTTTGAGTTTCAAATTCTTTTGCAAAACCTGAATTATATTTGCCTTCCATGCAGGTCATCCAATCTGTCAGCCATGAAGAAAAAACAAATTATTATTCATTGACTTAAAATCTTGTATTATTAATGTAAAATTACTTAGTGCAACCTGATGTCTCATAAAGAAGAGTAATATTTTAATTGATTTAATAGAGCAACAAAAAATAAAATGTATTACAATTTTGAATAATCTCTGTCTTCCAAATAGTTTAAGCTGATGTAGGGAGGGAGGCAAAGGGGCATGTGACCTCCTTCAAAAGCAAGATTCAGGAGGGAATTTTATGCCTTTTCCACTCTTTGAAAATGTTAATCTTCTTACATTCCTACTTGGATTAAAAATAGAAGATTAGCATTCACTCAATGTCTTAATTTGAAAACCAGAAAAATCAACCATACATTTAAATTTTCAAAATTTCTAGGCTTGTTATAATTTATCTCAAAAGAAGTTTATGTACTCAACCCTTTACGATGATGATAGGATGTGGTACTATAGAGACTATTACATATTATTATTACTAAGCAAATAAAGTAAAAGTGCCGTATTTACCAGAGTATAAGACAAGGATTATCTCCCAAATTTAGCCTCAGAAAAGTGTGATGTCTTATATTCGTGAACATAAGAATAAAATTGTTATATATAGCAAGGGCCATTATTTTTTATCTATCCTCAAATATATACAGTATTGCAGTGCGTATCCTTCATGTTCTTTTTACGGCCGAAAAGGCTATTAAACTTTAATAAATATACAGGAATAGGTGGAACGAAATACTGCTAGTCCTATCGCATATTTTTTAGTCTAAAAGTACATCAATAAGAACACGCACAAGCTTCTCCACGAAAATTATCAAAAATTCGTTCTCAATTCTGAGGCTCAATTTCTTGATATTGTATGTATGTACCCTGTTAAGATCTCCATATAAATTTTATAAAACATTTTACAGACTAAAATAAGCTTTCTAATTCTACCTGTCAGCAAGAAGAGGAAAAGGAGTGCATTTTCAATCATGCAACCGTAATTTTATTGTTCAACTACGTTAATAACCGGGATAAGCAACCCTCTTTCATTGAGACACCATAAACGGGTTCGAGTCGAATACAGGAAGTAAACCTGCAATTAATTAAATTTTCTGGGGTAGAGTAGTTTTTCGTTTCGTTGACTCAGAATTGTTTCATTTTACATTCATTTATGGATATCTTTCTTACTTTGTCTACTTGGAAGAAAACATGATTTATGTTCTGTCATTCGCTCGTGCTGCGATTGTTATCGAAAGAGACTGGGGAAAGAAATTTTTAATACTGTCACATTTTGATTTCATCGGATGGCCCCTTAAAAAGATTATTTTTTTCTATTTATTTGCGACACAACACTGCGACGGTGCAGTCGATGACTCATTAGTGAGTCGCAACGAACCGTTTTAGAAGCGCTGTCAAACCTTTCATTCGGGATTCCCCATGCTCAACAAATGACGCGATTGTAAACCAATCGATTCTGATCGTACCTTCGAATCGTGTTAAGCACACGCTTCATCCTAAAAGGCATATTTAGAGAGTCACTATCGCTGAGAAGAAGGTCATGACGCCGTGATACGAGCAACTTCAAAGTCGAAACAATTAATAGTTTAGACACCAAATCTAAGTTGTTGGTTACGTGATGGTACAGGAAAAAGGAGCGAAATTTACTAGTTTATTTGCTCAAACGCAGATTTTCTTTGACAATTACTGTAAAATCGAAACTCAATTCATCATCGCGGCAGATCCAATTTCGTCGGTGGCAACGTTGTTCCAGGTGACTTGAAACTGGGTCAAGGGCAATGACTCCACCAGACTTCCACAAAATATTTAGTAGGTGTTTAAGATGAATGCATCCGCAATAGATTGTCCAAGTGAAAGTAGATATTTACGAAGTGAGATCCATTCTTAATAGGCTGAAATAGTTCATTCCAAAAATCCAAACAATTTTTCGTTTCAGGTACCTTAGAGATTTTTATCGATTAGTAATCTTTTCATTGCCTATAAATTATTCAGCACGAAAACCGATTTAAACCTCAATACCTCCTCAAATAGCTAACAAAAGCTTTTGGAGAGGAAATGATGCTTAATAGGCAAGGTGAGGAATGAGGTTAGTTTCTTCTCTGCTTTTCTCAATGAGTCAGAATGTTAAAGTTAGAAACGTTAGAAAAAGTTAAATGAGTCAGAATTTTAGTGGAAAGTCTATGAAAATGCAGTACGATGACCCCGCGAATAACATTCAATAAGGAGTGACCAAAATCATCAATGTTTAGCATCACTCATACCTCAGTAGCTTTCATAGCCATGACAAAACTGAGAGATGTTTGATAAGTGTTGCATTTTCCTCTATCCTGTATCGAAAGACCCCATGGAGTTATGTCAATTTAGAGCCTTTTGTTGGGTAATATTGGAAAAATATTACGATGAAGTAATCCTGTATGGTTCTTTTTTTTCGGTTTGCCGTATCCTTCATGGCCACTAACTAATTTTTTTTCTTATTCTTCCGTAACGATATAGCGGAAGTCTTTTCTGGCCAAGCTCTGAACTCAAGTATGAAAACAGTCATATGAAAGCGCACCAAACTATGGAGCCCCTTGCACTTGAAATTGCTTGTCTGAAGTGTTCGAGAATAGAACCTGAAGAAGCAGTTAGGATAATCTTGCTATTTTGGGATAAGGCGGAAATATCGCAGCTGTACTTGGCTCAGCGCTACGGAAACGCCAAATGCAGCAGAATACGCCGAATGCATTCCGCTGCCTTCAGCGGATACTCTGCCTTAGAAATTATGTAATACCAAACCATCCGCTTTCTGGCTAAACATGTTGAATGGATCTTTCGCATATATTTAAGATTAGATACTTTTATTTTATATTTAAGCAGCGATGAAAAGGGATAGGGGAAGTAACAACAGATGTATTAATTTATAATTTCATGTTAGATGTACGTACGATAATGTATACTATATGTAAACTCACGATAGAATTCCTAATGAATAATAACATAAAGGCATTTGTTCAAATCTGCGGGTGAAAGTTTTTAAAATTCTCAAGAAATGGCGCGCCTGTGATAAATTAAGGAGCGAAAGTATTGGGCGGTAGCCCAGGCGCCTGGCTTAGTGGGAATTCCTGTTACAGCAGACAATTCCGTGAATACGGACGATCGGTCATTTCACGCGCCTTTTTCCTGATGACGTCAGTGGATTATCATTTTTGCGCCAGTGGAGTCCAAGGAAAGCGGTTCCACAGGAATCAATTAACCACATTTAAAATGGTATGTTTGATTACCAATCATTAGGATAGCTGCTGCGGTGTAGAAAAAGTAAATGCTTTTAAAATTAATCGAAATCCTCTTGATCACTTGATTACTGCAATAAAATACTTTATAAACTGTGCTGATTTCTGTGGCTTGAGTTACGGACGGGATAATTACAAAACACCGAAATTGTACGTGATGACATCAATTGGTTAAAAAGATAATAATTTGAAATCATAACGTAAAAAATTTCTCCGATATAATTATGGATATATACCGCACTCATCCTACTAAGGGGGGAAATGGTGAGATGAATGGGGTGGTCTCGATATTTAATTGAATCCGTAAACAGAAATATTCCAGAAGGGAGGATAACATCACAAGAAAATAACTTACATATTTGAAAAATGGTAAAATGTCTAGACTATTGTAAGAATGAGTATGAACATCCGACCACGGGGAGATAAAAAACTCACTTTGTTAAGTTTATGGTATTAAACAATACTCTAAAATGTGAGTTTTTATTTCTCTATGATTACGAGTTCCATCAAACATCTCTGTAAACCATCATTTTTACGAACAGCCGATTCCGGAGAATATTCATTTCAACGCCGCTCATCTGGGAATTCGGCGCATTATCTTGTTAATTTCCATCATTGATTAATAAAAATACACTGTAGTTACAATACACTTCAGGCGGTGAAATGTTTATCCTTCTCCAATCTTATAAAAAACATTAAAACTTGCACATAAATATATCACATGGTCAATTATATACTACCTATCGCATATTAATTTGTACATATATGACTAACAGACGACTCTTTCATAAGGCTGTAAAGACAAACACTGCAGAAGGAATTCTTATAACCATAAATTTTCTTCGCACAATTGGTGCAGGATATTGCTTTTTGTAATGCTGTATTATAGTCATATTGTGATATGCTACTAAGATTGTAATGTTATTTTATTTATATTCTATATTTAGTTACTTAGCCGGAAGTAAATAAATTAATTAATTGAAAGGACGCTTTCTGTAAGGGAGAGTGCCGTACTCAAGTATTCTTTCGCTTCGAGCTGTTTTCTCTAGGATGTATTCGTAAACCATGGGGATTCAAAATTTTACGCTAGATTTGCGAACTTAGCAAAGAAAATATAGGTCTACCTTTGTTTGCATTTGCCTATCTAAAAGAAAGCGTCTTGTTAGGATATAAGAAAGGGATATAGATAATAGCTCTCATGGAACTTCAGCTTTCGTTTGAAAAGCGCTACACGTATCCTTGTGATCTGCCAATCGGTGTAATTGAAGAGGTTAATCCCACTCTTTATGATTATTGGCGGTATGATAATCCCGGTAATAACTGATTGCTTTTTAAGCCACACATCCCACAAGCATTACGGTTAATTATCAACAGAGGTTTTACAATTGAACCGGTTAATTGATGAAATTTTCAGTTTAGAGGGAAAATTCTCTGTTTTTTGACCCTTATCTTCCTTTTGCGAGCTATGCTATAAAGTTGATTGCATCCACACCTTGCAAGTCGCACATAAGCGTGTGACTGGGGTTCAGTCACCAAGCAATCAACTGCTCCTTTTGTTTATTACTATTTTAGATAGCTCTCGCGAAGATTTCAAAACGATTTATCTCTTTGTCTCATTTCCCATGCTTCTCGCTTCTTCATTAGATATTCATTACGACGACCGTCAGAATAAATTTTACAACCACAGCCTAGTTTCTAATTAGATTTCCTCCATGGATACTAAAGCTGTGACGGATAACTTGCTGTTTTGTCATTGCGATTTTAATGAAATCTACGGCCTAGTGTCTGAAACGCTTGGATGGCTCCAGGGCCTACTAGCTTCCCGCGCGTTCTTGGGCACGTTACAGTCCTGTTAAATATTCGTATAAGATAAATCGTCTAGTTGAAATTAGCCAAAGTTATTGTTTGTGAAAATTCCTACCAAGAGCTTTATAACGAGACCAAGCCCGAGTTTTTACGTCCATCCATTACCGATAAAAAGTTGTTTTACATAATCGATAACAACTTCTTATCACATAACGGAATTAATTTGAAACTTTTTATTTAATTAAAACATTGGTATTCTCATATTACGTCAAAATTTCGTATCAATTGCGTTAATACTTTTTAAGATATCAATTTTGAAAGTAAGCGCTCCGGTAAACAGCGCGAAAAAACGGGCACTTTTTTCGTTCTACCTGTAATAACATACCAACCGGATGTAAACAAAAATTTTTGGATTGCACTGTGAAACGTAGAATAAAACAAGTTAAAATTTGGTGTAACCCGTTTTTCTGTGAGATTCCTGGTTTAGATTTTATTCGAGTCCAAACTCGAGTATCCATAATAAAAAATCCGA
>KZ308144.1:3757811-3770498 GCA_000376725.2 Ladona fulva
GGGTCTTTTTTTGTAAATGTGAGCTGAATATACCCAATTTTCGGCGTCGTAACGAAAATCACAATATTTGCACTCAATTTTTAAACTAACGGGCGACATTAAGAAAATTAAACTTTTTATTCCAACACTTTGTATAGAGTAGTTATAAGGCACAAAGTTTCGTGTTTATCTTATTTTTATTTCAAAAGAAAAAATGTCAAATTTTTTTCGAGCCATAATTTTTTGGGCCGATTTTACTTTAAATTTTCTTCGCAGATTTCGCTCATAAAAGATTTCTTATTATTTTGTGTAATAGAGCAACATAGGTTGTATAAGAATAGCAAGTCTTGTTTTGCCCAATGGAATACTGCCTGAGATAACGTGTTTCTGTTAACGTATTGTTAACTGTAGAAGGCTGCGGTAGGGGGTCAAACAAATGACTATATCTCAGCAAATATTTCATCGATGGATGTAAAACTTGGGAAACATTCATAGAGGATATGAAGATATGTTCACACAAAATTTCAATGAAATCGGTGATGGTCGAGCGGGGCACTTCTCTAAAATTTGTCCACTTGGAATGGAATGACATGGAATGCCCCTCTCATGAATGTGTCAACATTATATTCATTCATTGTTGCTTTGACATTCTTTTATCTTTCTACGTTCATCTGGAGAAGCGTGCAAATATTTTAATGTGCTATTGCCGAAAAAGCAGATGACATTTCACGATCTTAAATCTGTGAAAGAACAAAACGCATTAGTGTGAGTTAGACTTGCAGTTTGCAACCACGCATAAGAGCATGGTTGCAAATGCTG
The DNA here is from genome assembly GCA_000376725.2 of Ladona fulva. Classification (NCBI taxonomy): domain Eukaryota; kingdom Metazoa; phylum Arthropoda; class Insecta; order Odonata; family Libellulidae; genus Ladona; species Ladona fulva. The sequence goes on from KZ308144.1 coordinate 3,758,610, forward strand.
TATCACGAGTGATGGGACCGCTTCACCATTGACGCGCTGTAGAAGGTAATGTTAAAACGCTACGTTTCCTAAAATATTTATATAAAGAATTAGATTCATCACATCTTACTGAATGAATAAATCACATCTTTCATTCATTCCCGTCGACCTTATTGGGGACTATTCGTTATTAGTTTTCGAATTGTTTCGATGTCAATTAACATGTACATTAAGTCAATTGCCGATACGCTAAATGACCTTGAATTTTATAAGTAAGAATATTTCATTAATAAAAATAATAGATGATTAATACTGTATACTTTATAATATCCATTTTATGGTGTATAAGATTAAGAAAATTATGTAAGAAAATGCCGAGTTATAAAATGATTTCTTGTACATCTCGAGTATCCGACTATTTCTTAATTGATAACTTGAGTGCTCTGGTAGTTGAAATTCCGAGTATTTAGAATTCCGCAATGATTCCTTAATCCGACACGACTTTGAATTTCCGTCATTTCATCTGGAACATGGCTTAATCAATATTTTATGATCGGATTGTTTGTAAACTATCTTTCTCGCTTCATCTCAATGGAAATCGCTTTACATTAAGATTTCGATTCATTAAGAAATCCTCTTGAGACTGGTCAGAATATCATTATTCTAGATCGCCAATGAAGTGGATCTCGAAAAAGAGAAATTCGCCATTGTTAACTCTTATCAAGTTAGTGATACTAGCTCGTTAAGATTTCGCCTCTTGTCAAAGCATTGTTTTCTCTTCGATGATAAACATCATCAAACAGAAAATTATAGATTACAATGAAGTGGGCGAACACAAATCAGAGATGATATAATAATATTATCTTTTATCATTTCGAAAAATCACTTTCATTATAGGTGAAAGTGGACTTGGAAGTGTTCTATAACAGAAATTTGCTCTTTATTCGAGATGATCTCCATATTAATCTGGAAAAATAATTGCAACGAATTTAAAAAATATTGACGTACATTAGTTGGCGTCCCTGCCTAGGAAAGGTTTTACGACTTTTCAAATTTCATGAGTCGATTGCTCATGGCAAAGGTCTTCACGACAGAATTTCATGCTTAAATTCGAAAAAATTTCATCCCAAATTTTTCATGATAAATAACCAGACTAACTTAATTCATATAGAATGGGAATAAAAAAGCCAGATTTCTTTCGAGTTTAGTAAAATTACATAAAATTATAATAAAATTAAACTTATTTTATTCAAGGATTACATAAATTATGTAGTATATGTCAATTTTAATGGAAGGAAAAAGATAATCATGAAGTAAAATGCGACACAAGATTAGACAAGAATTAATTTACAGAATAGAGCAAATGAATCATTAAAAATCATTCCGCCGCTATCTTGCAAAATGAATATACTGAACACGTAAAATTTGCTATCATTTACCTCATTAGCCCCATAGACTTGGGACCTAAAGTTTTCGTTCGTTAAAGTCTTTGTTCTAACGAAATATTTGAAAAGATCTTAATTCCGACATGTCCCATAAATGTACACACAAATGTAAATTCGCTCCAATTCCTCACATTTTGCGGATCATTTAATTAATAATGGCCATTCCTCTGACTTCTCTCCCCTTATCTTAAAACATGGTCAAAATGGCAAAAAATTAGACCGTTTAGAAGAGTTTTTCATACTTCTAAACCAATTTAACTCAGTCCCTTTAGCGAACAAGGTCTTGTTTTCAAATAGCTTGTCTCCACTCATTAAGACTCTTCTCCCGCATTTGCCCTCCCCTTCCCCCTTGTGAATCATTAGTTGTTTGTTACCCCTTTCCCTTATTCTATTTCCCCTCCTTTCCTCCGGTTTTCTTTTCATATATATATATAGTGCTGCTCCCCGACAACTTCTGTTCCGATGATGGTGCTTTGACACTGAAACAGGTCAACCCTGTTGCAATTTTTGTGGAATTTGTACAAGTTTTGGCTTTTGTAAGTGTTTCTATAATGAAGTCCCACCAAGTATCACTTGAGAAGATTTCTTTGCTCGATATATTTAATTTGCTATGCATAACTAAAGCTAATTTGTAAATACATGGCACTGGTGAGAGGTTTAGTTTGCGAAAAAATGGAGCATCATGATATGAATTTCAAAATAACCTTTGAAAAAATTCAAGTTTGTATTTTCTTACCGAATAACCTACATGGATGATTATTAATATAAGAGTAGTATGAAAAATAATATTCTTTAGGTGTCTGTCACGATGAAGAAATACGGCTGTTAAAGATAATATATGCAAGATTGTATTTCCTAAGCCGCGTTCGCAGTCCAACAATTGAGGAACTTTTCACGAGATGATAATCGAATGCCGACAAACAAAACGTACCGTCTAAATGAATTTATTTTTCCCTCTCGGACATCCGTCACTTTAGAGAAACCTTCCTGATAATTCCTGGGTAAAAAGGAGTACAAATACTAGAACCAGAAATTCTGGGTGGTCACCATCATAAAAATACAATTAAAAAGATGTGTAAACACCAAATTTGATTGGAAAAAAAACAAAATAGCGTAGTCAAGTGTAAAGAAGTTGGCGTGTCAAAGGTTAAAAACTCGACAGAGGATAATCGAGTTAACAATTTATAAAAACTAGGTGGACTAAAACCAAAGTGTCAAAGTATAGTAAAATCATGATAAGTACCACTTAAAGCCAACCCAGCAGCAGTGTTCAAAATCACCATAGGGTCACTGTGTCAACCCTTGATCACCCACACGAATGCCTCCAGAAAACCTGAGGCGTCAATACCAAAGATCAGCAGTTCCATAGAAAGTTGTACGAAATAAGCTCAAAAAGCATATGATTCTCCTCGTGTGTGTGTAACTTGAACAGAATTGCACCGGACTGAATGAGAATATAAGTAGACCAATTTTCGAGGGTGCAAACCCAAATGAAATACCCACAGTGGGTAAAAATAGTATTTGCACTCCTCGTTTTTCCACAATAAAATAACAAACGGGGATGCTGTAACGATGCAGTTCATTTTATTACATAGAGATCCAATTAAAACCAAATTAAGAAAGAATTGCTCTAATATTATGAATTAGTAACTGTGAAGGAAGAAAAATTAATTTTTTTACGGCCAAAAAAGTATTTGTACGCCAAAAAAGTATTTGTACGCCAAAAAAGTATTTGTACGCCAAAAAAGTATTTTAGTAGCAAGGAACGTACTATATACAATGTACCAGAATCTAACCTCTAAGGGCTTATAGTAGTGCAGCTCATGTATTAATAATCAAATTATAAGTTATGAGGCATTTCCATGTCATTCTGAGCTGTTTCCTGTGAGTCCTTAATTAGCGTGGAGTGAAGCACAATGGTTCCGTGACTCAGCGAGATCAAATAGTTTTGTTTCCCTCACAAGGAAACAGTTACACGGGAAATTATAAAGATTTTGAAGCTAAACTTTTTAACGATTCGTTGTATTAAGAAGCAAGAAGGAACCGCTAATGTTGAAAACAAACAAAGATCCGGCCTTCCCAAAGTGTTTACATCCATGTTTCGTCGTCAAATTACATTGCAGACAATTAAAGATCTCCTTAATAGTGCCGTTTCTGTAGCCGACGACATCATAGCATAGTCTAATAAACATTTGATGCCTCAAACTATTGGAATTGTGTTTCAGAGTACTTAGGACTTAGTTGGACTTTTATAATAGAACTCTAAGGAAAAGGCCAATCATTAGTGAAGCGAATAGACAGAAGCGGTTAGATTTTGTTATAACTCACTTAGAGTTCATGGAGTTCTGGAATAGTGTCATATTTTTATGTGTAAGTAAATTAAACTTTCCGGGTCATATACTCGTAGAAAAAACTGTTTGGCGAAAACCAATTACCGAGCAAAGTCAGAAAAATGTTAGGGTCACAGTATAACATGGTGGTGGGCATGAGATGGTTCGGGGTTGCATGGCACGTTCTGGTACAGGAAATCTGGCATTTATTGAGAGAACAATGGATGCCATTAAATACATTGATCTGTTACGCAGCTAATTGGCAGATTGTGCTGAAAAATTAAGCATATCCTAAGCATACTGCCATGAAAACCAAAAATAGGTTGCTTTATAACGCTCCTAGGTGGCCCATTACAATCACCTGATCTTAATCCAATCTAAATGTGTTGGAATCTGTTGGATATGGCCATAAGTAAAATTAAAATTTTTAACGAGAATTAATTCAAAAGAGCGCTAAAAGAACAATCTTGCCCGAGACATTTTATGTTTTCTATACGTATCGGACAATTGTATTCTTGGATACGTTGCGTCACTCTAGATTTATTGATTATATCATCTTTTAAACGTGCATGGCGTTTTTTAAACCTTGTCTCTATTTAACGTATAGTTTGCCCATTGTAAATTTTTTCGCAATTCTGGCTAGAAATTTCATAAATTCCTGACTGTGTAGTTTTGGAACACGATCTTTTGGATTCCTAAGCAAACTTTTCAGTTAAATGAGGCTTTATCCTTTGACTCAAAACGGTTAAATAATCGCTTTTAATCGAGCACTTTAAAGTGCATTTATATTCTTCGATGAATTATACCCCGCGAATGTGATATGTTAGTTTTCTACTCCATTCCTTATCTCATTCCAAGCGCCTTTTCCTAACGTCTGCTTATCTAGTATTTTCCTTCATCAGGTCGGTTGCATCGTCAATAGACAACGTAAACATCATTAATCCTTTCACGAAGTAAATAACGTTCATGATGGAATGTCATTAATTGGGAAATCTCCAATGAATGGCATCTTTAGTCGAAAGATATTTTAGGATATTACTCTTTGATATGGCAAGAGTGTTGTTGATAATTATTATTGCTTATTTTCAGAATGAAGAGATCTCATATGCACAAACTTTATACCGTTAGTAAATATAAAACACTGTCTAATTTTATAAGCTCAAACTGAGAATATCATTAAAATAGCTATACTTACGTTAGTCATGAGTAGGCTTACCAAACGTACCGATGGACCAGTGCTGACCCGATATTGACTATTGGTCCCTGTCAGTTTTTCCGGTCTGAAGGAAAACTCCAAGAAAGGACATAGTCAAAAGAGGGAGATTTTAATGAGAGAAATAATTTAAATGTAAAGTTTCAATTTGTGATGTTCACACGCTAAATGTGGCTTTCGAGTATATGGAACTAACTCAGACTAAGTTTTAAGCCAACTTTCCAGTTTAACCCGTTTCAAAATTTGATTTCTTGGTTGTATGCAATTAGGATATGGTAACTGTATTTCAAAGGCTCTTCGGCTCCCTTTACGTTCCTAAAATAATCATTGATTCTTCGCATATCGAGATTCGATCGCTTATGATTCCCTAATCACCACTTTGAGAGTCCCTGATTTAAATTTTCTCCGCTTTGCAGTAATAATTCGTACTTTGAATTTGTATCCGTTCAAACGATTTTTTTATATACAGTTAATTACTAGCAGCTCCATGGGTGAAAGTTTTATTGATACCTTTGCGAATTCTCATTAATCGGAAAATATTCGCAAAATAAGGCGCATATGTTATGCGAAATTTAGAAAAAAATGTATGCGGTAAGCCAAGACTTAAGTCACGGCACACCAGTTAAGAAGTTATCTGCACTATTCTTTTCTCTCCATAAGAAAACATTCAATGGTGTTTTAACTAGGGTGTTTTGACATCCCGGTTTTCCGGGACTTGCTCCAGAGTTTAATAACTCCCGGTGTTCCCGAAATCATTTTCGGGACGCCCCAATGTCCCGTGTAATTTGGACATCTCTACTAGAAGTATTTTCGGTTTTGATCCATCAGATGAGGCATTTTTATCTTTGAACTGTGATCATCTATAAAAGTTAAATGAAAGCTAATGTCACTCATTTCATCACATAAAGGATTTTTAGCCTTGTTATTATCATGCAAAAGGATTTATTTGTACTCCTGTGTACGAATCTCATGTTGCATATGGATGATTAAGTGTTAAATACCTCTTTCAAACAGCATACAAAAAGTAAAATTACTCACCACGTGGTTATTAGTTTAGATGGGCACGATAATATTCATTTTAAATTCAAATTATTCTAACATTCAAAACCGATTTTGTTAGCCTTGACAGAGAAACGAAAGCTAGGAACTCGTCACAAGTATTACCAGAAGTAATACCTGAAACCACGACAATGATTGAACATGAACACAATCCTGGATATGTTCCGGTAAACTACCGGTTATGTCCCGATTGTCTTCATCAACCTTCTGTTTAGAAGATTTTTCCCAACAAACCCGAATCTTTTTGTGTTGTTGTTGCATTTTTTATTTTAACTCTAAATATTAAATTTACTTATATATCGAATTTGAGGGTTAGGTGGAAGAAGGCCCAACTTGGCCTAACCTCGCCTTAAAAAAGAATTTAAATATTCATTCATTCGATTGTCCTAATAGTAGTTAATTTCTCTGTTTTACCGTTGGTCTCTGAATGCCCAAGTTCTGAATAGTCTGCATTGTTTACGTTCTTGCCATTGCTTGAAAATGACGACAGTGCGACTTAGCTGGTCCTATAAAATATTCCTGTGGTTTTGGTAATGAAGGAAGTACGATAGTGATACCGCATGGAAAATTTTCGTTTTGTTGACTGTCTAACGTGCGTATTATTTCAAAGTGTGTGGCTTTTACATACATTTCTTGGTACCGAAACCTAAAAATTGTTTATGCGATGAAATTGTTAATAGGATGATAGATATCGTAGTGATATCGAGTGAATACCCCTCTCTAGCTTCCACGATTGATAGATTATATTAAAGATATGTTAGGAAATATCCTTTACTGCTGCCTTTCATAGTAAATCATTATAGAAATATGACGTAATTGATCGCATTTTAAGATTGTATGTAAAGATGTTCTGAAGTCGGAAGAGATCGTGATCTCAAACAAACGCATGCCCCGGTCCCGGCACCCGACCGGCAATTGGGAGACCCGGTTCGGTTCCCGGTCCCGTCAGACTTATTTCAACTCCATTCTTCCTTAGGATTTTTTCTTGGGTGCGCACCATCTTGCGCAAAATCACCCTTACCCGTTTTCCCGTAATTAAGTCTACGTTACTCTTTTTGAGGAGGAAATTTCCTGTGATTCGAGGATTTACTTTCGTGATAAACAGTCCGCACAAACTTACAACCATGTACAGTTATTTGGAGACACGGACAACCATGGGCATTTATAAAACCAACTACCCATGGACAGTTATATGGAATGTTGGAGACAAATTGAGTTTTTCGCAAAAATTTAGTAGTAAAAATAATATATTTTACTCCAAGTCTGAAGTTATCCATGATAGTCAATTAAGTTTGATAAAGATATCTTTTAGGCAATCTACTAAAAGTTTACCTAAAAATTCATACATATTTATAAAACTATGTTGTGCGAATTGGCAATTGGAATTGTGGAATTATTTTTCTAACAGCCGTTAACATAAGAAAAATATTTCACAAACTACGATAAAATGACTATTTGATTTTTCTCACACAATAATAGCAGTATAAGACTTGTAGAATTGGGTAAACTATGTTTTAAAGCAGAGTCCCGATTTCGTGCTGATTCAAATACCTTAAAAATTCTGTCCCTGTATTTTGCCATCAGAATATGGTAACACAATCTAAACGGCTAATATGAATCACTAAGGAGTCGATTGGTTCCCAAAGTAAGACAAATAGGGTTCGCTTACGAGAAAAATGTACTTAGGATGCGGTATATGTGCGGATGAAAAGTAATTTATTGTAGCAAATAAAAATTATCGAATTCTTATGAAAGAGAAGAGGATAAAGTTAACCGTTGCTATGTCTATAATGACGTTGATGCGCATTTTTATCTTCTGGAAAACCTTTCAGGTATATTCACCTCATCTCATGTAAAGTCAACTTCAATAAAATGTAATTTATTAATTATTTAGTAACTTTGAACTTACCTTTAGAGCGTCGAATTTCCGTTAAGGATGTAAAAGGATCCCTTCTGGCCTCGAAGACGCCTTTTGGCACTCAAGTGAAGTTTCGCACACACCTTTTCAACTCTTATTCCTTGACAGAAACAAAAAAAAATTAATGACGGAAACTATTGAAATAGAAAACTGAACTAATAGGAAAGGTACCAAGTTTTACCGAACATTTGCATTGTTCCAGGTCCTGTTGTCCGTTAGATGATCACGTTTATGACTCCAGATGCGAGAGGCGGTATCGTCGGAAGGCCGATTTGGTCCACTTTCTATTCGCACTCTCTTACAGCCAACCGAACTGCATTACTTCCTTTTTGAACCGTTACTTCTCAGTCTTCAAAAAGAAGTGCTGCGAGATAGAGTTTTTTGGAACCATTTTATTGAGCATTCTCGCCATTCGTGATGGAAACATGAAATACCTCGGCAGTTTTACATTTTAAAAGTTGAAAAAATGAAAGGTTGAAGATTGCGCCCCTAAAATTCATCCCGGATTTTTTTAGCCCGTAGCTCGGGCCCTTATGTTTTAGGGATATGGATTATATTGAACTAACTCAGACTAAGTTTTAAGCCAACTTTCCAGTTTAACCCGTTTCAAAATTTGATTTCTTGGTTGTATGCAATTAGGATATGGTAACTGTATTTCAAAGGCTCTTCGGCTCCCTTTACGTTCCCAAAATAATCATTGTTTCTTTGCATATTGAGATTCGATCGCTTATGATTCCCTATTCACCACTTTGAGAGTCCCTGATTAAAATTTTCTCCGCTTTCCAGTATTAATTCGTACTTTGAATTTGTATCCGTTCAGACGATTTTTTTATATACAGTTAATTACTAGCAGCTCCATGGGTGAAAGTTTTATTGATACCTTTGTGAATTCTCATTAATCGGAAAATATTCGCAAAATAAGGCGCATATGCTATGCGAAATTTAGAAAAAATTTTATGCTGTAAGCCAAGACTTAAGTCACGGCACACCAGTTAAGAAGTTATCTGCACTATTCTTTTCTCTCCATAAAAAAAAAACATTCAATGGTGTTTTAACTAGGGTGTTTTGACATCCCGGTTTTCCGGGACTTGCTCCAGAGTTTAATAACTCCCGGTGTTCCCGAAATCATTTTCGGGACGCCCCAATGTCCCGTGTAATTTGGACATCTCTACTACTAAAATTAGTAGTACTAGTACTACTATTTTTAGTAGGTAGAAGTATTTTCGGTTTTGATCCATCAGATGAGGCATTTTTATCTTTGAACTGTGATCATCTATAAAAGTTAAATGAAAGCTAATGTCACTCATTTCATCACATAAAGGATTTTTAGCCTTGTTATTATCATGCAAAAGGATTTATTTGTACTCCTGTGTACGAATCTCATGTTGCATATGGATGATTAAGTGTTAAATACCTCTTTCAAACAGCATACAAAAAGTAAAATTACTCACCACGTGGTTATTAGTTTAGATGGGCACGATAATATTCATTTTAAATTCAAATTATTCTAACATTCAAAACCGATTTTGTTAGCCTTAACAGAGAAACGAAAGCTAGGAACTCGTCACAAGTATTACCAGAAGTAATACCTGAAACCACGACAATGATTGAACATGAACACAATCCTGGATATGTTCCGGTGAACTACCGGTTATGTCCCGATTGTCTTCATCAACCTTCTGTTTAGAAGATTTTTCCCAACAAACCCGAATCTTTTTGTGTTGTTGTTGCATTTTTTATTTTAACTCTAAATATTAAATTTACTTATATATCGAATTTGAGGGTTAGGTGGAAGAAGGCCCAACTTGGCCTAACCTCGCCTTAAAAAAGAATTTAAATATTCATTCATTCGATTGTCCTAATAGTAGTTAATTTCTCTGTTTTACCGTTGGTCTCTGAATGCCCAAGTTCTGAATAGTCTGCATTGTTTACGTTCTTGCCATTGCTTGAAAATGACGACAGTGCGACTTAGCTGGTCCTATAAAATATTCCTGTGGTTTTGGTAATGAAGGAAGTACGATAGTGATACCGCATGGAAAATTTTCGTTTTGTTGACTGTCTAACGTGCGTATTATTTCAAAGTGTGTGGCTTTTACATACATTTCTTGGTACCGAAACCTAAAAATTGTTTATGCGATGAAATTGTTAATAGGATGATAGATATCGTAGTGATATCGAGTGAATACCCCTCTCTAGCTTCCACGATTGATAGATTATATTAAAGATATGTTAGGAAATATCCTTTACTGCTGCCTTTCATAGTAAATCATTATAGAAATATGACGTAATTGATCGCATTTTAAGATTGTATGTAAAGATGTTCTGAAGTCGGAAGAGATCGTGATCTCAAACAAACGCATGCCCCGGTCCCGGCACCCGACCGGCAATTGGGAGACCCGGTTCGGTTCCCGGTCCCGTCAGACTTATTTCAACTCCATTCTTCCTTAGGATTTTTTCTTGGGTGCGCACCATCTTGCGCAAAATCACCCTTACCCGTTTTCCCGTAATTAAGTCTACGTTACTCTTTTTGAGGAGGAAATTTCCTGTGATTCGAGGATTTACTTTCGTGATAAACAGTCCGCACAAACTTACAACCATGTACAGTTATTTGGAGACACGGACAACCATGGGCATTTATAAAACCAACTACCCATGGACAGTTATATGGAATGTTGGAGACAAATTGAGTTTTTCGCAAAAATTTAGTAGTAAAAATAATATATTTTACTCCAAGTCTGAAGTTATCCATGATAGTCAATTAAGTTTGATAAAGATATCTTTTAGGCAATCTACTAAAAGTTTACCTAAAAATTCATACATATTTATAAAACTATGTTGTGCGAATTGGCAATTGGAATTGTGGAATTATTTTTCTAACAGCCGTTAACATAAGAAAAATATTTCACAAACTACGATAAAATGACTATTTGATTTTTCTCACACAATAATAGCAGTATAAGACTTGTAGAATTGGGTAAACTATGTTTTAAAGCAGAGTCCCGATTTCGTGCTGATTCAAATACCTTAAAAATTCTGTCCCTGTATTTTGCCATCAGAATATGGTAACACAATCTAAACGGCTAATATGAATCACTAAGGAGTCGATTGGTTCCCAAAGTAAGACAAATAGGGTTCGCTTACGAGAAAAATGTACTTAGGATGCGGTATATGTGCGGATGAAAAGTAATTTATTGTAGCAAATAAAAATTATCGAATTCTTATGAAAGAGAAGAGGATAAAGTTAACCGTTGCTATGTCTATAATGACGTTGATGCGCATTTTTATCTTCTGGAAAACCTTTCAGGTATATTCACCTCATCTCATGTAAAGTCAACTTCAATAAAATGTAATTTATTAATTATTTAGTAACTTTGAACTTACCTTTAGAGCGTCGAATTTCCGTTAAGGATGTAAAAGGATCCCTTCTGGCCTCGAAGACGCCTTTTGGCACTCAAGTGAAGTTTCGCACACACCTTTTCAACTCTTATTCCTTGACAGAAACAAAAAAAAATTAATGACGGAAACTATTGAAATAGAAAACTGAACTAATAGGAAAGGTACCAAGTTTTACCGAACATTTGCATTGTTCCAGGTCCTGTTGTCCGTTAGATGATCACGTTTATGACTCCAGATGCGAGAGGCGGTATCGTCGGAAGGCCGATTTGGTCCACTTTCTATTCGCACTCTCTTACAGCCAACCGAACTGCATTACTTCCTTTTTGAACCGTTACTTCTCAGTCTTCAAAAAGAAGTGCTGCGAGATAGAGTTTTTTGGAACCATTTTATTGAGCATTCTCGCCATTCGTGATGGAAACATGAAATACCTCGGCAGTTTTACATTTTAAAAGTTGAAAAAATGAAAGGTTGAAGATTGCGCCCCTAAAATTCATCCCGGATTTTTTTAGCCCGTAGCTCGGGCCCTTATGTTTTAGGGATATGGATTAT
>KZ308144.1:3772272-3786144 GCA_000376725.2 Ladona fulva
AGGCATACTTCTAATTATTGTTTAACAAAAGGTTAAATACTAACAAAACTATTGAATTCTATCCAGAAACAACAATAACAATTAATTATGAGAAATCTCAGCCTTGCCCAACAAAAAATTTATCGCGTGTCGTTACTAAATCATCGTAGCACCGAGCCGCCGCGGACCAAATCGTCGCGGACCAAATCGTAGCGGGACCAAATTGTCGTGGAACCAAATCGTAGCGGACCAAAACGTAGCGGACCAAATCTCCGCGGACCAAAGTTCCGGCTGCGTATCCACCTCTGGATTGGACCAAACTTATGAGTGTTTTTAACATTCTTGCATTTTCTTGAGCTGTTTTGAACTATTTTCCTGCATCTGTTCTATTAACTGAAGATCATATCAAAACTCCTGTAACATGTGAGCGATTTATACGTTTTCTTGCTTGCGTAATATGTTTATTTTTCGTCACGTAAGCAATCGTATTTTTAGAAAAGTCAATTTTTTTAATAGAGAAAATTGCATTTATTACTTTCATGTCCATCCGAATCTCTCTTCTTCTATAAAATAGTTTTTTATATAACAGTTTTTCAGCAATTTTTCGTTGAATGGAATCATTAAATTTTCATTACTGTTCAAATACGATCGAGTGAGAGCGCAGCCACAACTTGAAACGGAATTTTGAAACATTGCAGTTATAAATTACGCTCTTTTTCTCTTTGTTCTCACAAAAGGTGAAGTAATACCGTATCAGAATAATTTTCAGTTGTGGACACATTCACGAGGTGTATAAATAAAAAATGCCAGTAGCTGAAAATGAGTAGAGCAAAGTTTACTTTATTATACGGCATTTATGACTTATCTAAGATATATTTTGATCTGAACTTGATTAACGTTCAAATCTAAGTAAACATTTAGAAGAAAAACTGAGTATCCGGCAAGAAATTGTAGGAAAATATCTGGTATTGAATTTTCGATGAAAAATCAATTCCACATATTCTGGAGCTAGAGATTTTTGGAGTTTTTTTTATAATTTTCACCTACTTATTTTTTCGCATTTTATTGACACTCCCGGTAACTTTTGCTACTTGGGAACTATCATTCTCAAAACAAAAATTGATCTATATGTCATACTGAAGATTTGCAAATCACAGTTACGTAGAAACTCAAAAGTAATGAGAAAAATGTATTCATAGTGAAAATTTATTACGTCAGCTATTAATTACTAGTGACATTTAGTAGAAAATCTAAGACAGAGATGTCAATGTATCAGATAAAAAGCCACAAATTACTGGTTTATGCAGTTTTATAGATGACTTATGCTTGTAAATTTGTAAATATATGTAAATTTGCCACCTAAAGGGTTGCTTATTAGCCTTTGCATCCGTACGGCAGACACAGAATAGCAGTGAACTAAAACTCGAGAAACTCTGTAAGTGCAATCTAGTCGCAACCTCTGCAATGACGCAACCCTCGCAAATCTCGACGGAGATTATTAAATCGTCTGATCGTCGTTATACAAGTCTTGGGGTTTTCTACAAAATTATCTGACCTCTCACTTCCTTCCTAAATGCTATCGGCCAGTGTTTCCGCCTTCTCTTCCTCGAGTGTTCAGTCAATTTTTTCATTCACATTTACCTTACTCAACCACAGATGATACATGCACAAACTATCTTGTTAATATCTCTCTTTACCAATGAGCAAAAGAACGTGGACATCGTTTTTTGAAAATTAATCAATTTTTGCATCTTTTTGACCACATTCATTGCGACCATCATTTTACTGCTGCTGCCATAACTTGCGCTTCATTTCGTAACGAAAATAAAACGTCATTATGAAAGCAAAATTGAGACCGATGAATCTCTTCTAAAATGTAAACCTTTGTCTTATAAAATTCGAAAGAAAGTTAAAACTTTAAGAAAGTGCTCAGAATAAAAGTTCTTTGATTAATAGCGTAAGGTTGTTCTTAGAAAAAATGCAGCAGAAATTAGACCTATAAAGGTGAGTCTGAAAGGCCTGCGAGAACAGCTGATAATTAACTATATTCAAAAAGAAACCAGTTAAAGGCATTCATGAAAGGCAAACATATAAAATACCGTTAAATCCTAATATAGGTAAAACAGATTATGATAACGATAATGATATACATTACAAAATATAAAAAAATCCTTGCAAATACAGTATTGTTAACCGGAAACAATCATAATACTAAAATACTAATACTAGGAAGCTCTAGGTAATCCCGAGGATAAAACCTGTGGTGAAGTTAAGGAAAGTTAATTCATGCATTGCCTTGCCTAATCTTTTACAAACATTATAATTTGCATTCTGTTACAATATTGAGGAATGTATATAATGTATTCTGTAAATAAAATTTCTCTAAAATTTAAAGCAATAATATAAGAAATCATTTTTAATTTTCAACAAAAACATACTTGGTCCTTGTCTTGTATTTGATGGCTTGGTATATCATAACTTTAGGAGTGACATCCACAAAACATACTGGAAACAAAGAAATAGTAATAAGAAGTGATACATTATTTTTGACACGTAAATGAAAACTATGCCTCCTTAAATACAAACTTTCCANATGAGATATGCCCTACACGCCCTACAGTTGTAAGGACGCTAAGTATCTAAGGAAAGAGAACCTATTGCGATCAGTTGACTGAAGGGCTTCGTATGTTAAGGTTTTCTCTACAGTTCAACTGAATTACCAAATATCGGTTCAATTCCGGTTCCGCTCCTGCTGACGTCGAATCAATTCAAACAGCTTTCATTTCGCTCCGACCATTTTAATATTAAATCCTTGGGAGAAATGTTTTATCATTTCAAGCTTTTCCTTACAAACAAGTTTGCACTAAAATTTCGATAAAATTTTTTGTTAGGTAGTTGCAAGTCGTAGTTAAACTTGTTCAGTATACATTACTTCATTTGGAATTACTTAAAATTTGGATTGTTGGGAATCAAAAATCGGAACGGAATAAATAACGGTCTCCGGTTTTGGTTCGGATTCAAGAATTTCAATTTTTCGGCTCGGGTTCGGTTTTCTCTCCGGCAATTTTTCTTTTTTTCGATTTCGGTTCTCAGTTCGATGTCGGTGTTCGGTTCGGTATGAGGGGCTGTTCAGGGTAATACCTTCAATTTCTTTATATCGTATGTAACATAAATTTTAACACCTTAATTATCTAAAATAACCGTTTAAGTTGCACATGAGAGTTCTAAAAAAATCAAAGGAAGTAAGATCATCGCAGAAAAACCTTGCTGTTGATTTAAAGTTTGAGCTCCTTGTAATGCCTTTGGCAAACTGCTTGCTTTGAAAAATCATCGAAAGTAGGGGGAGTGATCACCCCTCCCATGGATCTGCCTATGCATCAGAAACAGCCGTCCTGATCTATATTTAGTCTTATGAATTCAGACGGAGTTGGGAGAGGAGATTCACTATTCATATTCTCTTTGAGCAATTGAAATGGTTTGGTAATCGGTTAATCATGAAAGGCGGAGTCTCAAGAGCACTTATTTTTCTCTTAACTAATCGCCATATCTTTGTGTTCCGTCGACCACATGGCCTAAGATAAACATAAACATTCTCCCAATGCACTTACGTTAGCCATGCGTGGGAAAGGAAACGCTCCTTCTTGTTTTCTCCACGCAACCATCTCCTTCCAAGAAATCTAGCTGAGACTGAGATATCATCGTATGAGTATCCCAAATCAGCAACGTAAGCTGGGAGAAAACAACACTAAAGTTTATAGACATTGGCGATGTTTTGTAGAAATGCTCCATGTTTGAAGGAAAAGAGACTTCGTACTTTTTCCACAGGATTTTATTGTAGACACGACCAGGTTTCAGCGACTGTTCGCTGAACAATGTAAAGTTCCTTCTTGCTCATCCAACGTCCATAAAGTAGTGGGATAGGCATCATTCATTAATACCGATACCTACGACTCTCTCAAACCGCACCGGAGTACTGTTGCCTATACAGTGATACCTCGGCTAACAAAGATAATTCGTTCCAGAATCACATTTGTCAGCCAATGCTATCAGGCGTGTCAACCCTCGCTCTCTTAAAAATAAACAGCCCATTTGTGGGTATCCCCTATGTTAATGTAGTCAGCTTATTTTCCACCCACACAGATGGAACTAGTAAGAAAGTGGGATGGCCCGACTGTTCGTTTTTTTTAGCGCGCGCATCAACTAAGTATTCGTAAACCAAAGCCAAAATCGTTCGCCGAGTCCTTAAAACTGCGAAAAATATCTTCGTTAGTCGTACAATTTGTAAGCAGGATCACTCCTTAGACGAGGCATCACTGTATTTAGTTATCTGAAAATCGTTGAAAGAGAAACAATTTTAACAGTTCAGCACACTTACGTTGTATATTTTCCATTTAATTTCCGATTCACGGAAAAGAACGAGATAAGAAAACAAGAAAATTTTTAATTCGTGCTTCCGTTTCAGGAAATGAGAAAACGACTGTATAGAACTTCGGCAGGTTATCCACCGGCACCCGGAATTTTGGTCCGCGGAGATTTGGTCCGCTACGATTTGGTCCGAGACGATTTGGTCCGCGGCGGCTGGGTGCTACGATGATTTAGTAACGACACGCGATAAATTTTTTGTTGGGCAAGGCTGAGATTTCTCATAATTAATTGTTATTGTTGTTTCTGGATAGAATTCAATAGTTTTGTTAGTATTTAACCTTTTGTTAAACAATAATTAGAAGTATGCCTTACTGGAATCGGAGCGTGCAATAGGGGAGGAAAACAGTTATCCGGACGTAAGAATATGACAAAACTATTGTTTATTTATAAATTAAAGTCTTTGATAAACAAGGAATACGCATCTCGAGATAAATGAGTGTTGTTTCAGAGATAAATATCGAAGGGAGGAAATTGGCATAGATGATTAATTTGAATGGTACTTAGGAAGAGAGACTGCAAATAACCATAGAAATTTACAATAACAAATTTATGTTGCTAAAAGGATATTGTTCATATCGAAATCATTGGGAGAAGAGGAGGGTAGACAATTTCAGGACGCTGACGTTTGCTATAAATCTCCTGGCAGTTACATAAAGATTACTCAAATGGACAAACGGAAATGGTTATTTGTAAGGCGGAGGAGGTGGGGGAGGGAGGAGTATGCTACATATGTGTGTGAATAGGTAGGTAATGGGTATCAAACCACTCGTACCGTTGTACAGATTACGAATAAACAATGCGTAACGCAATAAATATATGTATAATGGAGTTGGTTGGAGGAAGTTTGGGTTTCATTACCCGCATCGCCCTTTCTTATCTGGAATTTCTGAGAAATAAACAGTAACAAATTTATGAGGCTAAAAGGCAATCGTTCATATCAAATTCCTTGGAAGGAATCTTAACTATATTTCTTCAATGAAAAGGGGAAACAGATTTTAATGTATTTATTCTGTCAAGACATGACTAAGAGCAATTGGTTAGATTGAAACAGGAAGATAATTCCAATTACGTCCATTTTAATAATTATTATAAATGAAAATTTCCTTTCAACGGAAAATATACCAACTTAATACTATAAAAATTCTTGTTGGTGGTCACTGAGATCATTACAAGCGATCAGAAAAATAGACGGATTGCTGCATTACAGTAGCTCGAGGCGTTTTCGTGCGCGCCGAGATCTGCGCTAATTCCTGAATATAAATTCGTATTTTAACGTTATCAATAAACTTAGAGGGTTTTAATTTAAACAGGAAATAGGTTATGTATTTTTTCAGAAACTTTCTTGCTTAAAGTTTTTTCCTATGGTAATATAACAAAAAGTAGCTGGCGACTACATTTCTCAATGCGTTTTGCCGAAAACTCTCGACATTCCCATAGAATTCCCCAAGAAATTTCTCTCCGAAATCTTTTAGAGGAAAAATAATAACATTTGTGGGAAGTAGATGAAATGTAAAAGATTTTGATACCAAGAAAGACCGTGTTACACGGAAGGTTAGCACCAAATACTTCGGTTCAAAGACAACCGCAACTAATTCTCGATTTTTTTTTCAAAGTATCACTTTTTTCATTTTCCTGCGATTATTATAGCATTTGACCTGGATTAAATCTAAATTACTTTTACAATTCGATGAAAATTTATCAAATCAGTTTTGGCCAACTTTATTTTCCTACGTAAAAGTTGCAAGAGCGCGGGCTGCTTCCCCGTAGAAATGCACGGGTTTGTGAGATTTACATTGTCTTCATAACGTTGGACGGACAATATTAATGTATATTTTATTTTGCTAGTAACGACAACATTTACTGAGGTAATTCATGTCTCTTATGCCTGCTTTAACATTACCTTTGCTCATCACGGTGACTGCAGAATTGAAGATGGAAAAAGGAGCATGGCTGTATATAAAAGTTTTTCGTTGAAACGCACCTAAATCCGTGCCTCTGGCTACTGCAAGAGCATACCAAAGGGTAACGACTTCTAATTCCGCGAAATCAGTTGGACGCTAAGAATGGGACCTGAATATTTTGGTGTATGCGGGAGATCCTGGGTTTAACCCGGCGCCCTACTGTTTTCGAGGAATTGGATAACCTTCAGTACACCTTTTCAGTGACAGCTATAGAAATAACTTAAAACTAAGTTGCCATCTGTAGTATTAGAAGGAACGTCTTCAGTTCTTTTATACTCTCTTTTAAAATCTGTGTCTTTTGGAGAAGTAAGCGAGTAGAATTCCACCTGTGTGAAGTGCAATAGAAAATGCACCCAGTAAAAAGCAACCTTTTAAGGTAGAAGTTGCTGAATTCCTCTCCATCGGCATCCAATGAAAACTCGGATGGTAGGAGAGACGAAGTGAAACTGCATAATCTAAGGAAGCGCGAGAAAGAAATCATTCTCAACGTAAGAAACTTCTTTCAAGCAATTAAGTCAGGAGAGGAAGATGTAGATTTAACTCTAGTTACAACCAACACTGCATTGTGTGCCGGAGTGAGCGAAAGAACGGTGAAGAGCATTGCTTGAGAGCACCGTATGAGCTAAGTATTTATATTTTATTTCTTAAACAAAATAAGAAGAATTCGGCGAAGTAAAAGAGGTCCGAAATAGGAGCAAGAAAAGTCGAGGAGACGTATAAGCTGTGGCGAAGGCAAGTGAAGAACGTCGCTTTATTTAATTTATCTAAAATCTAAAATATACCTAAATTCAAAATTTTCGGATCATGGAAAATTTTATTAATAATATTAAGAATGTAACTGTGCAATCAACATTTTCTAACATCAAAACTCTAGGACAAGATAGATTATAAACTTTTACGCCGATTAACAACAATATAATACATATTCGAAAATTTGAAAAAGCTGAAATCCTTATGTGTCTCTGGATGAGATTGTGATGCCGTAAGTTGTGCAGTTTCCTTGTAATTGATTTTTATACAGCATGAAAAAGCCGAGATTCGCAAAAAGTGCCGTTTTTTGGTACCTTGGTTTAAATATTTCTTCCCGATAAATTTAGTCCTTCGTTGCCGTCAACCAGAATTCCAGTAATAAAATATAAAATAACCTTTATTTCGGTGTAAACATTGTTTAACTGCGTTGCGCATTTAGCTCGGAAAAAAATTAACAAAGTACAGGGGCACATATTTAAAAATTCGATAGTAGTCATATCTAAACAGAAAAAATATATATTAAAATCTGTTTCCCCTTTTCATTGAAGAAATATAGTTAAGATTCCTTCCAAGGAATTTGATATGAACGATTGCCTTTTAGCCTCATAAATTTGTTACTGTTTATTTCTCATAAAGTCCAGATAAGAAAGGGCGATGCGGGTAATGAAACCCAAACTTCCTCCAACCAACTCCATTATACATATATTTATTGCGTTACGCATTGTTTATTCGTAATCTGTACAACGGTACGAGTGGTTCGATACCCATTACCTACGTATTCACACACATATGTAGCATACTCCTCCCTCCCCCACCTCCTCCGCCTTACAAATAACCATTTCCGTTTGTCCATTTGAGTAATCTTTATGTAACTGCCAGGAGATTTATAGCAAACGTCAGCGTCCTGAAATTGTCTACCCTCCTCTTCTCCCAATGATTTCGATATGAACAATATCCTTTTAGCAACATAAATTTGTTATTGTAAATTTCTATGGTTATTTGCAGTCTCTCTTCCTAAGTACCATTCAAATTAATCATCTATGCCAATTTCCTCCCTTCGATATTTATCTCTGAAACAACACTCATTTATCTCGAGATGCGTATTCCTTGTTTATCAAAGACTTTAATTTATAAATAAACAATAGTTTTGTCATATTCTTACGTCCGGATAACTGTTTTCCTCCCCTATTGCACGCTCCGATTCCAGTAAGGCATACTTCTAATTATTGTTTAACAAAAGGTTAAATACTAACAAAACTATTGAATTCTATCCAGAAACAACAATAACAATTAATTATGAGAAATCTCAGCCTTGCCCAACAAAAAATTTATCGCGTGTCGTTACTAAATCATCGTAGCACCCAGCCGCCGCGGACCAAATCGTCGCGGACCAAATCGTAGCGGGACCAAATTGTCGTGGAACCAAATCGTAGCGGACCAAAACGTAGCGGACCAAATCTCCGCGGACCAAAGTTCCGGCTGCGTATCCACCTCTGGATTGGACCAAACTTATGAGTGTTTTTAACATTCTTGCATTTTCTTGAGCTGTTTTGAACTATTTTCCTGCATCTGTTCTATTAACTGAAGATCATATCAAAACTCCTGTAACATGTGAGCGATTTATACGTTTTCTTGCTTGCGTAATATGTTTATTTTTCGTCACGTAAGCAATCGTATTTTTAGAAAAGTCAATTTTTTTAATAGAGAAAATTGCATTTATTACTTTCATGTCCATCCGAATCTCTCTTCTTCTATAAAATAGTTTTTTATATAACAGTTTTTCAGCAATTTTTCGTTGAATGGAATCATTAAATTTTCATTACTGTTCAAATACGATCGAGTGAGAGCGCAGCCACAACTTGAAACGGAATTTTGAAACATTGCAGTTATAAATTACGCTCTTTTTCTCTTTGTTCTCACAAAAGGTGAAGTAATACCGTATCAGAATAATTTTCAGTTGTGGACACATTCACGAGGTGTATAAATAAAAAATGCCAGTAGCTGAAAATGAGTAGAGCAAAGTTTACTTTATTATACGGCATTTATGACTTATCTAAGATATATTTTGATCTGAACTTGATTAACGTTCAAATCTAAGTAAACATTTAGAAGAAAAACTGAGTATCCGGCAAGAAATTGTAGGAAAATATCTGGTATTGAATTTTCGATGAAAAATCAATTTCACATATTCTGGAGCTAGAGATTTTTGGAGTTTTTTTTATAATTTTCACCTACTTATTTTTTCGCATTTTATTGACACTCCCGGTAACTTTTGCTACTTGGGAACTATCATTCTCAAAACAAAAATTGATCTATATGTCATACTGAAGATTTGCAAATCACAGTTACGTAGAAACTCAAAAGTAATGAGAAAAATGTATTCATAGTGAAAATTTATTACGTCAGCTATTAATTACTAGTGACATTTAGTAGAAAATCTAAGACAGAGATGTCAATGTATCAGATAAAAAGCCACAAATTACTGGTTTATGCAGTTTTATAGATGACTTATGCTTGTAAATTTGTAAATATATGTAAATTTGCCACCTAAAGGGTTGCTTATTAGCCTTTGCATCCGTACGGCAGACACAGAATAGCAGTGAACTAAAACTCGAGAAACTCTGTAAGTGCAATCTAGTCGCAACCTCTGCAATGACGCAACCCTCGCAAATCTCGACGGAGATTATTAAATCGTCTGATCGTCGTTATACAAGTCTTGGGGTTTTCTACAAAATTATCTGACCTCTCACTTCCTTCCTAAATGCTATCGGCCAGTGTTTCCGCCTTCTCTTCCTCGAGTGTTCAGTCAATTTTTTCATTCACATTTACCTTACTCAACCACAGATGATACATGCACAAAGTATCTTGTTAATATCTCTCTTTACCAATGAGCAAAAGAACGTGGACATCGTTTTTTGAAAATTAATCAATTTTTGCATCTTTTTGACCACATTCATTGCGACCATCATTTTACTGCTGCTGCCATAACTTGCGCTTCATTTCGTAACGAAAATAAAACGTCATTATGAAAGCAAAATTGAGACCGATGAATCTCTTCTAAAATTTAAACCTTTGTCTTATAAAATTCGAAAGAAAGTTAAAACTTTAAGAAAGTGCTCAGAATAAAAGTTCTTTGATTAATAGCGTAAGGTTGTTCTTAGAAAAAATGCAGCAGAAATTAGACCTATAAAGGTGAGTCTGAAAGGCCTGCGAGAACAGCTGATAATTAACTATATTCAAAAAGAAACCAGTTAAAGGCATTCATGAAAGGCAAACATATAAAATACCGTTAAATCCTAATATAGGTAAAACAGATTATGATAACGATAATGATATACATTACAAAATATAAAAAAATCCTTGCAAATACAGTATTGTTAACCGGAAACAATCATAATACTAAAATACTAATACTAGGAAGCTCTAGGTAATCCCGAGGATAAAACCTGTGGTGAAGTTAAGGAAAGTTAATTCATGCATTGCCTTGCCTAATCTTTTACAAACATTATAATTTGCATTCTGTTACAATATTGAGGAATGTATATAATGTATTCTGTAAATAAAATTTCTCTAAAATTTAAAGCAATAATATAAGAAATCATTTTTAATTTTCAACAAAAACATACTTGGTCCTTGTCTTGTATTTGATGGCTTGGTATATCATAACTTTAGGAGTGACATCCACAAAACATACTGGAAACAAAGAAATAGTAATAAGAAGCGATACATTATTTTTGACACGTAAATGAAAACTATGCCTCCTTAAATACAAACTTTCCATATTATCAATTCGACGAAAGAATTTTTTTAGAATTTTATAAATGAATATGTAGTACCTTAAAGAAAATGGTATTTAGGATTACAAACAGTGAAAAATAGTGACAAACATAGTTCTTAAATTTAATTACTCCTAAGATCTCTTTAACTACCTACATAAAATAAATTTATTAGCATTTTAGTACTCTTCCCGACAAATTACACTATAGCTTAACTTTGAGTGCACTAGTGCATAGTAAATTACCATTAAAATACAATAATACAAAGGTAATTTATTACGCTTAAAATATAATTTGGATGGACAATGAAATCAAATTTTGAAAAATTTCTTTCTAATCTCAATCCCAATATGATTGTTTATTAAATTTGGTCGTTTCCTAGCTTTAATAAAAAGAAGGTTGGAACACGGCTGTTTATGAATTAGAGGTTTAAAAACACTCAGTAAGCCGTCTTTCGGCAAGCGGAAGCTCAGAGACAAACGGGAAGCTCTGGATTACCGATTTCTGGGAAAGCCCAATGATCATTTCGGAGGCAAAACCTCCATCCTCAGGGGGTCTCCACATAGGAAGTGATTCACTTCCTCTTGTTCCATAGCTTGTTTAGCTGAATTTATTTTCTTTTTGGTATCTACCTTGTCTATGCGTTTGTTTATTTTTATTTCTATTTTCTTTATGGTGCATCTTTTATTCTTTCCTCCCATCTAATCTATACGACACAGCACTACAACTAAATATCCTTAACACCCTTTCTAACGCGATGCTGACAATAAGAGCTGTTGAACAGCATGGTGTAATTCTCTCAACCATTATGCAATTTCATATGAGAATAATATTAGACTCTATTTTATCTTGACTGAAAATTTCCTTTCAAATTGAAGAATCGAATCGAACCGAGTACAGCTTCCACTGTAGGCGTGCGCGCTGCCCACTTGGCTATTCGGGAGCTCCTCCACACCTCTATAATTAATTATATTGTTTTTAGGTAGAGTTGCCGCCCGGAAAATGGAAAATTTGGGTTCAAGTCCCGGTGTTATTCTTTCCCGGGGTGTCGTCGGATGTTTTAATATCCGTTTTCCTTTCTTTTTTCTCAAGATACACGCATTATCGCTACAATTCACCTCGCATCAGTTCTTTCTCATTAGTTTGCTTTTGTATGTTTATATATTATTAAAAAGACTTGTTCGTTGAAACATCCAGAGTATGTTTCATAAGTTGAATTATTCGTCTAAACGTAAAGAAAAAGAACATCTTTACGCAAATTTCAGTATTTCCGGTCTTAAAAGAAAATTTTCAACAGCAAAGTTTTGGTGTTTTGGATTTTTACTGTCGTAAAAGCTCTGTTGTCGCGATTATTACTTTCAGTACTTATCGTTAAAACATTTTATTGCTTCTGCTTAGCACTAAAGATAAGGATCCATTTCTAGCAGTCGAGGAAATCCGACGGTTTCTTAAGATTCCAATGATCAAAATTCAATTTTAACTTTCGTACGTTAGCAAATATCAACGGAGAAGCCTATTGCTGTCATAGAAAAAACGATTATAGAGCATCGTTCAACCTCTTCATTATTCTTACTCTTTTACGTATTAGATTGCAGGTAGGAGATGTTATACGTTAACGTTTTCCATTATTTCCCTATTTTCTTCATATTTTCTCGGATACAGTTCAAATTCCTGGTTTCTTTTCTTTGAAAACTAATTTCCCTGACTTTAAACGGAGGGTAACATCTTAATGAGGTACTTCGATAATCCCTCGAACTTTATTTGAAAAGCAGGATAATGGTAAGTTTAAGTATGTAAAGTAAAATTAAAAATCATCAGTCCTATGTTTCGATGTCAGTTGTTCTTATTGAAGGAAAGAGAATCAAGTGCGTTAGATATTTCGATGTTTTGACAGCTGCGACAAAATGTGAGAAAGTGATGTAAAGGAAGTTGTGTCAATGCTGTGAAGGGTACAGGATGATAAGAAAAAACATCCACTGTAAAAAGGAAAGGTTGGCACGTGATGGAGTAGTGTTGAGGTCTGACATAAGAAGACCTAACCCAACATCCGAGCTCTATTTACACCCTCCAGCGCCTGGAAGTATGATTCGATGAAGTTTGACTCGCTGTATTATGCTGGCGATTTTTACATAATTTTCTCATTTGCTTTCGATGTGCAGAAGTTCGAATACGAAACATTCAAAGCATGGATTAAGCTAGGATTTCTTCTTCAATGCCTCTCCTCTCATGTCTTCTGTTTCTAATTTCGTTATCTGAAGTTGTTGTCTTAACACTTATCACGGATTCCCGTCGGTATACTCGTTTGTCTATCTCCTACCCCATGTTTTTTTGTGCAGCCGAATTCCCTTCATTACTTATCAGCAGTCGCTGAATTAGTGCTCCAAATTTCTCACTTTTTTCATATCTTCATGAAGTTGTTGAAAAAAAGCTCCTTGGCTGAAAATCTATTGGGGAAAGATAAATAGAATGTTGCACACTATTGTATTCTGAGCCGCCATAAAAATCGTGATTCGTATAAATCGACCGTATTTTGGGCCGCGTCTCGATAACTCTGCTGATGTGTATCATGAAAGAACATTCAAGGGTATTGCATTCGTCAAGACTTTTCATTGACTTCTTGGCTACTCAATGAACTTGTTAAGCTAATATTACAAATGTTCAATCCTTAAAGATACAATAGTATGATTTAGTTCATACAGCTCACGGGGAATTGGAGACATTCGTATGTAATTTACTTTTTCAAGTATCATATATAGCGAAAAATGCGAATTTAAACTGGTAATTTAACAAAAACAGCTAACGCACATTAGATTATACAAATAAAATAGTAGTAGTAGTAGTATTGTTAAAAGTGCTTGGACAGCTTACGTCATTTCGCACATAGGCTCCCACCGGGAATCGAACCCGGGATCGCTTTCGCCAAAGTCGAATGCGTTGCCCACTTGGCTATCCGGGAGCCCACAAATAAAATAATTTTAATA
>KZ308144.1:3786168-3802412 GCA_000376725.2 Ladona fulva
AATTATTTAAAAGCAGGTTACCACAAAGTTATTTAGCAACATTACATTTACTTTGCAAGAGATAACCCGAGCGTATTTATTAAATTTCCTTTTGGGAAACGGAAATGGATTAACAGAATGCGGAAGGGGATTCAGTATTGAAGGAAGGAAATAGAAAAGGAAACGTTTGTCAACCTTATCCATTTCCTTAATTAACAAATTCCGTATGTACAGGCTTATATGACGCATCGGCGGTTTTTTGGTAAAATTCAGTATAAAAGGATTGGAAATCCGGACTTCTTTAGGTAACTCTCTACACAAATCCGTCAATACGCGTACCATTTATGTAGCTTTTAAAAAGGAGAATTAATTCCAAACACTGAAACGAAATCCAAAGAGAGCGATCAAATGAGCTCCATTATTCCATTTAGTTAAAACAAAATGTATTGTAGGTATACGTATGAAACGCTGGTAGAATTTCAGTAATACATTTTCGAGAAAAAGGGCGTTTTAAACGCCGATAATAGGAAGTTAGATAATACACCTCGAATCGCCGCGGTAATCCTAATTTTATCCATCACATTCAAACAAGCTGTATCGATATCGATCATATTTAAGATACGTCGGGCACCTTTGTTTAATACATTTTATTTTTATTCTCTTATTATTAGTCGCCATCTTAACCTTCGGAATTTTAGCGCTTAACTTAAATAGCTTATTATTGTGAGAATACCCCGGAAATTAAGTCAAATTTATGGGGGGAGGAGGTCAGCCGCATTTCGGAGAATACTTATCTTCAGCAACTCTAACCTCCCAAACCAGTATCATGACATAGCTTCCTGCTAAATTTTCCCGAAAATTACAATCTCGTTTTCCTTAAAACTCCGAAATTTTCTTCGCATTATTCGCCGGGAAACGGTTCGTTCTTTCTCTGAGATTCCCAGTTCGGCATTATAATTGAATACCATATTACAATGCATTCGACTTATACTGTACAAGATGGAGGCAATTTATCCTAATTTTAGCTTTTGATAAGAGAAAGGAAGGATTTTGAACTATGGCGCAGTGCAAATTATAAGCAAGGCTCTCATTCTTAGAGACGAGCAAAAGTCAGCGGGTCTTGGAAATTGAATCATTTCGTTTGTTCTTTTAGAAGACTTCACTGTCATTCATCGGTGATTAGTTGATTTCTCTTCCTCTTGCATGTAGCTTGTGCTCTTCATCACGAGAAGGGTTTCATTTACTACCTATTCGTAATAATGTTCAAATTACTATACGCTAATCCGAATGTTATAGTGTTTGATGCAAAACTTTTTGCTACATATTAAAAAGGAATCTTTATTGTAGGAGATAGGTGAGATAGGCTCTGCGCTTTATCTCTAAAATTGTCCTTGCAAGTTATTAAGACCACATTCTTCAGTAAATTATGAATCCTGTTTAAGGATCCAATTTCAATTTTAAAAAAACTGTTGATCAATCTTACGAAAAATAAAGATGGTACGAATAGTCGCAAAAGTTGATTTCTGAAAGGCAAGGCTCGGCCGTGGAGAACAAAAGTTTCTCTTGTTTGTCTGCTCCATGCCGCCAATGATCTCTTTACTGCATTAAAGATTAAAACAATAAAATTTGTATCCATCGGGATGTGAGTAAAACTGGCTCTTTGGAAAATTTCTAAAGCGGATCCGTAGCTAAAAAATTTGGTTCTAGAAATTCACAATGCGCCTTAGTACTTTATCTCGTCTGGAAGGAAAAGCTTTGGCGATGGAGCGCTCTTATCAAGACATCGCCCAGCTTAGTCGTAAACAAAGACACTCCGATGGTGCAACATTTTCTTCGATGAAAGACCAGCTTTTCTCATTTCCTCTTAAGAGTCATTATCCTTCCTCTTAAAAGACATTACCCTTTTGCGGCTGACTTCCCTTTTTAAATATCTTTCAGTTGAATTCATAACTTTTTCCTGCGTCTCGTTCACCACCTCCTGGACCACAGTACTAACGGCAGCTGCCTCAAGATCAATTATTCAAATCTCAACTGTTTGGGATTCTCCAGCAGCCTCAACCTTCAAACTTCACCTTTTTATCCATAAATAAGTAATGCATCCCGAGGTGTTAAATTATAAATTTAAAACTTTGGGAAAGATGCTACTGAAAATGAAAGAATTAAAGGAAGCTATCTGTTCCATACTTTTCTGTTATTTCTTCCAATATAAAGATTGAATGGTAATCTACTTCAGATACTGATATTTATTTATTTTATAATGTGTATTACGAAAAAGAAAAAATTAAGTATTGTGAAAAAGAAAAAAAAAATTTTAAAGCATGAAGCAGTCTTCAGTGCTAGATATCTTTTACAAGAATAGCCAGTTTTAATGAAATTTTGTTTTATTTAATTTTTTTCTCAGTTATGTCTTGAGGATTTAAGAAGAAAGAGTTGAAACATTAGATGTAAATAATTTTTGCAAATGAACTTCTATCTTAAAAATATGCACATAGTAAATATTAATTATAAATAAGAAAGTTATTTTTTTAATGAAACGGTTATTCTAATTAGACCAGTACTTTCTGTAGAATTAATGAAGAGAAGCAAAAGACTCCAAAGGATAAAAAACCTTGTGACAGGGTTTTTTAATTTTTATAATTTAGATTTTTATTTAGTCAGTAAAAAGACACAAAAATATTTGTATATACATAGAAATTATTATTGCATATTTAAGCCCTGAATTGCGTAATATTTGAGCATGAAAAAATATTTTATGAAGGGAATGATGAAAGCATGCCCTTTATATGTACTGATTTCATCATTAGATACAGTCTCATCAGAAAAGGACTAGCAAACACATCTTTGGAAATTATTTTGAAGACTATATTCCACTGTTCTTTGGAACTGTATTTATACATCAGAAAATCTATCTTATCAATGTGAAACTTAAAATGGCAAGGTGAACTTGTTTTGAGAAATCATTACCATTATATTGACCAATGAGAGATGTTAGGGGACCTTGCTGTGTGAGCTTACAAAATAGCATGAGTCAATTGAACATGAAAATGTACAAAATTTCTCAGCAAACAGTTCCCCAAAAACTATCTGCTGGAATGGGATCTTGATTACAGTCTGTTTTTCAGATATCTTCAGTTTAAATAGAGTCATCCACCAAAGTCCCTGAAAATGAGAAGACATACAATTAGTGGGTAGTAATTTAAAGTTTTCATTCCTCAAAAAAATCCTTGATATATAAAAAATGCTTATTCAAACAAAAAATACTGCATAAATACCTGCAACGCAAGCTGTCAGGAAGCAAGTAATGCAACCTCCAACAAAAGACCTCAAAGCTACCTCTGTAATGGTTGATTTCCTGTCAGGGGCCATTGCAGACAATGATCCAACAAGTATGCCAACAGATCCAGGATTTGAAAATCCACAAAGTGCATATGTTGCAAGAGTTGACGCTCTTTTCTAGGAAAGGTTATTTAGAGAAATCAAACTTCTAAGTTCAACTACTTCTTTAACTTGTTATATCTTATAGGATTATTGTGATATAGGTATTTATGAACAGTCTCAAGAAATGAATAGCATTACGTTATACACATTACAAATTATTTAACAATATATAAAATATTTTGAGTTAAATTTTACTTTATCTTCACTTCAAATTCATCAAATACTGAGTAACTGTAATTATTTTAGATGATTTGTTTGTCACCTCCAGAGTAAGGAGTATCTATGTGAGCTACCTATGGAAAATAATTGCATGACATTTAAGGTGCTAATAGTAATATGCTAATACCAATTCTTTTTTCTGTTGAAGTTAAATATATAAATAATCCTTTTTACACATCTTAATTAGCTACCATATTAGTAAATACAATTAATAACTCACTGTAAGTTTCCCAGCCTTCATAAGTCCTGAGAGTTTTTGATAGGCAACAAATTCATTCACAATTGTCTTCAGGCCCATGAGAAGGGCCACCTCTTCACATTCATCAGGGGCAACACCAAGGAGCCATGCCAATGGAATGAATACCTTTCCTAGAATCCACTGAAATGAAGGAAATAATTCAATTTTAAAGATACTGCAACAGACATTGAATTTGTAGTTTATGACGACAGTTACATAAGGTCTTTGAGTACTAAGCAGACCCAACTCCTCAATCATACAATCATGAATAACCTTGTGAGAGAATCAAAGTAAACTAAATTAATAGGGCATCTTACCTCAAACGATATGTAGCCAACACCCACAAGTCCTCCAAACCAGGAGACAATGGCATTAAGGAATGCTATGAATGACACGAAAGCTACCAAGTTAGCAATGATTCCAGCAATCAATTCAATTGCACTGATTGCTCCACTTGCTGCAGCATCTAATACATTTGACTCAGAGCTAGATGGAGAAGAAATTAAAGAGGTGTTCAGTTAAATATGAAAGCATTTATTTATATTAAGTGAATTACATCACACTAAACTTAATGCTATTGCCACTGATGTCCCATTTTGGGGTATTCTATCAAAGACTGGATGGAAAAATATTTGCTAATAAAGCAATCAGTGATTGCTAAAGGGAAATGATTTGTTCCACAGAAAATTAAAATACTGCATTTATTGGCAACATACTCACAACTTTTACCTAAAACTTATAGCTGAAATTCTACCTGCATACTACTTTTTATTTAAATTTCATTGAATAGGTTGATTACTAATTTTACCCATCTTTGCATATTTTGTTTCAGTATTTTAAATTAGCTCA
This sequence comes from Ladona fulva, assembly GCA_000376725.2. Lineage (NCBI taxonomy): Eukaryota > Metazoa > Arthropoda > Insecta > Odonata > Libellulidae > Ladona > Ladona fulva. The sequence goes on from KZ308144.1 coordinate 3,790,892, forward strand.
TTTTTTAAATTTACACAAATGCTTAAGGTTCAATAAATTAGTATATTGAGTTATCTAAAAAAAGTTCAATTTCAATCCATTTATATCAAATATAATATATTTACCAACATTTCCTTAAAATTATCACGCATCTTATATGCCAATTAGAGTTTGGTGTCAATAAATATTGTATTTAAAATTTATTTTATAAACCTAAATATTTCTCTCAATGTAATAATTTGATTGAAATAATAAAGAGAGATTTATGTCATTTTTCAAAAGTGAAGGACATACTTGACCCATACATCTAAAATGAGAAACCAAAGCATTTTCATTGTCTTGCCATAAAGTAAAATATCTCCATTAGAAGATGAAATAATACTGATATAATCACCCTTTGTCCATTGTTATGTTTTGAGAAGCTGTCTTTGATTTCTCAGTTTCTGGATAGAGCAACTTGGAATAGCAAAGAGCAGCAGGAGCAGACATAATAGATGCTGTTATAAGATGTGCTGGTGAAATCCCAAAACTAATATATGCTGCCATCACAGTTCCTTCACAATATAGATTAAACAAAGAAAAATGTTAATGCCTTTATAAACAGAAATGTATGCTCCCACGAAAGTATTGCTATTTGTTGTTCATAGCTTATGCAAAGTAAATCATTTTCATGATTCTGTAAACTTAAAAATGTCCCTAAGAAACTTTGCTAAATCAAAACATCAACAGTTAATTTCATTACCTGCAACAGTAGATAGGCATCCTGTCATAATGGAATGCATCTCTGATTTGGTCAATAATGCTATGTATGGTTTGATGAGTAATGGAGCCTCAGTCTGTATAAATGAAATTTAAAAAAATCATGTTATTCAAGTTGTGAAAAAGACAGGTAATGTAGTTCCATTAAGAATACCAGGTCTAAGAAATGGACCAATTATAAGAGAAGAAAATTACAATTATGAAGAAGAAGCAACATTTTAGAACAAGGATTAACAAGAAAAGCTAATTCTACACAATGAACATTGATGAATTGAACTGATCTGTGCTTGAAATAATCTGGTGGTAAGTAGGACTAATTAATTATTTCCATTGTTTCATCTCACATTGCTCAATACTTTCAAAAGTAATTTCATATCATGGTTACAAAATACATGCAGCTATGTTTTGATATATGTGAGACCTAGATAAAAGATTTCAAGAGTATTTTAAAGGGTAATTTTAAGAGTATTCTGTAAAGGTTGTAATTTTCAGCACATATCTCTAATGTTTTATATAAATACTTTATTCTGTCATGCATTGATATTTATTTTCTCACACTCAATGTTCAAATATAAAATACATTTACTCCATAATTATACTTTGTTACTCTATACTATTCTTTTGTGAATAGATATAAGTTCTAAATTTCTTACCATTCCAATGAATACACTAGAAGATGTGTTGATTGATTCACATGCAGTTGTGCCCATAACAAATTGCAATGCAGTCCCAATTTTGATTATGACCCATTGCATGGCTCCATAGTAATACAGCATGGATATGATGAAACCAAAAAAGTATATAGCTGATAATACCTAGAATAGAACCGTTGAGGTTAATCACACTTAGCTACTTTCCTGATGAAAATTTAGTTCTTGTTTTTTGTTCACAAAGAATTTATGAAGCATGTTCATTGAGTAACTATACATTGATTAAAATCTTGATTTTTGTTTGATTATAAAATCATTTCTTAAGGATAAAATATACATGTTGAATATATTACCTTAAATGCAAATACAGCCTTATCATAAACAATGAAGTCTCCATATACCATGGCTGCTCCTACATATGCAAATTCCAGGAATTGAGTAATCTTGTCACCTATACATTGAAGTATGTTTCGACCAGTCTCCCATCTTATACTCAAAAGAGCAAATATGTATTGAAGGACTATTCCAGATACAACTGTCCTCCAGTTTACCTACATGAGAACAATTAAAATAAGTTCCATAACTTCGGTGAATACTTTACCTCTTATGTCAGATGGTTATAAATGGCTTTGATACAAGTACCTCTCCCATAGATAATTTTTAAGCTACTACATTAAAAATAGTGTTTTAATATCTTAAATCTTAGGCTGAGTTATTAAAATATCAGGAATTTATTCTAAGATTTGAATAAATCTAACATAGTTAAAAAGTTATTCTTTTAACTTTACATTTACATCTATATCATATATTATTTATTATTCAAAAATATCTTACATAACCTTGTTAGAGGGATTCTAAAATGTAATGCTGGAAGCTGAAAAAATAATAATTTGAATTTGTTCAAGGGTTGCTTACAGAGTGAGACTGGAAATGAACCAAAATTTTTCATTTTCATTTAACCTGGTAGGAAGTAATAATGATTCAATGCCTTGCTATGTTCTGACACTGATAATTTCTTTTAAACTTTTCCCTTTTTCCAACCCTAATAGACATGGTGATTATGAATCCAGTTATATTTAAAAGTTGAAGAGATACAAAAAAGTCATCTTCTATGATGCACATGAAGAAAATTTTTAAGGTCCTTGGGGGAAGCCAAGATAATGTGTAATGTGTTTATTCTGGAGAAAGGAAAGATACATATTTTCCTTACAACTATTACTCTGGAGACCTCTGTATTCAGCGTTAAACTGCCATTATTAGGCATCAAACCCTTCAAAAATCACCAAACAAAATATATATGAGTCAAAAACAGGGGGAAGTAGGTGGTGGGGGAAGAAGAGATGAATTTTGTGGAAAATATGAAGTACAGTTTTCATTTATTACTGGAATCCTCTTTTCCTAAAAGATGGTTTATATCTGTACAAATTATTTTTATCACGGTAAGGTTTTATCGGTATCACAAATTGGAAGATGCATTCTCCTCCTATTTCTATGAGCTATTTCCTATCAGCTTGCCAAATCTCTCCAGAGATGTATTATTATGCCTGTTTTCATAATGAATATAATTTTTCCAGATATTCTTGTAATTTAAACAATGATTTAGATCTTGTGAGATAATCTTGGGGGAACAAGTTTACTTCTGAATATTGTCATGTAATTTAAATTAGGCAGACCTTCAGAATCTTTTGTATTATTTTCTAGCTAAAGAACATTTAAAAGCTTTTGTTAAAAAGTCCTCTTCTAATTTCTGTAACAATCTCTTGGACAAATATTACAGTAACTATATTCTCAGAGTCCTTAGTTTTCACACTAAAGGAGCCTGCATAAATCCTTGGTTCCTCGAATTTATTCCTAACAAAAGACCTTATCCCTTTTTCTTCCTGTATCTAACATGCTACCCCCACCTTTAACCCCCACAGACTCTAGGATATCAATAGCCTCCACTACCTTAAGCCGTTCCTCTCCTTTTCCTCCGCTATCTACTCCTCCCTGTTTTTGAACCATACTTATATAGTGTTTTGTGACTTTTAAAGTGTTCGAAACCTGATAATGGCAGTGTAAAACCGAAACAGGTAGTTTCCGGAATGAAAATTGTCTGGAAAAGAATATATCTTTACTCCTATCAAAACCTTTTTAGTTCAACTCTTTTTAAGACTGCAAATAACCTCTGTTAAGAATTATTTAGATATTTTCTTTATTCACAAGTTAATTCATTTCACTCATCGCGAAAGTAAAAAATCTCCAAGTTATTTTTTTCTGGAAGCAATTCTTATATTCCGTCAACAGAAACGCTTTCAATACATAATCGAAATGATTCTGTAAGTACATTTTCAGCTTTACTTTATATGAATTTCACTACATTCTTCTCCCGGAATATAGGAACACAGAGCTTTAAATACACCTAGTTAGATGGTGAAAACTGAGAAATACGAACAACTTATGGAAATTTTCTAAAAAAGTAAATTTTACTCACCTGAGATGGATATTTTGAGAAGACAAATCCGAACATAATGAAGACGATTACGCCAAGGAGTGAAGTCATTCGTCTCTGATTGCCATTCGCATCAATCAATATGAACGTAATTATTGCTGCAATGGGCACCAAATAAAGTAGAAGTCGAAATAACCTTAAGGGAAACAATAGGTTTTACTTAAAGTATACCAACAAATGGTGCACAATTATTTTCGCTTTTCAAAGAATTATTTCTCAAGCATTTTAAAATTAAGTCTGTTAAATTCATACGTTCTTTCCTAAACTTTTTCGTTAACGTGCCACGGTTAGAGCAAAATATTGTAAATTTTATCCAGCATTAAAATTATTTTAGTACGTATTTCATACTCATTGTTTACTAAAACTCTAGCTATTTTTATTGATCTGCATATCTTTCTTTTTGGCACATACTCGGATATCTATGGCGAAATCCTGTTAATTTTTCCGCTCAAATTTCAGCTTTCACAAATAAAAAAATCCAAGCTTTTTTCAATCGAAATCAAGTCATTATGATTAGGGGATATCGCGCTTATATTTATCTCCTATCGTAATCTTGTCTTTGTTTATTTTGAAGAAGCATTTTATGGATCTGATAGCACTGTGTAAACTAAAGATAAAGATAATTGGATTTCGTGGATTTGAGAATATAAGTAAAATTAAATGAATGACCAGAAAACCTTGATAAGACGACACAAGGCACAATGGTGCGAAACAATGTAAGTTTCGGAGATTTATCAAAACGCTCTGGAAGAAGCCTTCAGAGTTGGCGGATTCTTACAAGGACCCAATTTCTTCTTCGCTACAATCTTCCGATCCCAAAACACGTGTAACTGACCAATTTTACTTAAAAATTAATTTCTGTCAGCCAAAATTCCTTTCTGTTTTATGCTGCTGATGCTAAACATTGTAAAGCAGACCTAATGTTAGGAGCAGTTCTTAAGGTCCGTATAGATTTAATGATGCCTTCATTAAATAAAAATGCGCTCAATAATACTGAGTAGAAAAGTAAATAGATTTTCGTCTAATTATTTCATTTTTCTACTTACGTATTTTGCAATAAATTTCTGAATATTTCCTTTATGGGTTTCACGACGTTATGACCCATCCATCTGTAAATCTTCAGCTTTTCAAGCAGCGAGTCAAGGAGGTTTAGAAGAACTGCTGCTATCAGCAGCCATAGTAATCCAATTCCATTGCACCAGTCTACGTAGGGTCCTGCATTAAAAATGATTTTGCCCTTTCAATGATCGTTTTTACAGGAGAAGAATGGAATAAAGAAGTTGAAATATTACGCATGTACGCATACAAAATTACGCGCATACATGTTAACTCCGAATCCAATCTAAAAATTCAAAAGGTTTTCTTGTAAAGTAAGTCAGAAAATTGATGTTATACCGGTAAATTGATGCCAGTAGACCGTAGCTCCAGCTCCATAGGCAAATAGAATGAGGTGGAGAAGGCAAAGAGCACATAAATTGATGATTTTTCCATTGCTGTGTAGAAAAGCCTTGATATTCTTTAGCGATCTGTCATATCCTTCGTTGATATTTCTGACGAGTCTGATTTCACCACAACCCTGGACATGGTTAAAAATTTTTAGACATATTAGGATGAGTTTTTGCTAGCTTTTATTTTGAAGGTTGTTGAATGTTAACCATCAATAATCAATAAAAAGTTTCAAAATAAAACAAAGTCTCTCGTAAAACATTTTTAAAACTCTAACGATCCATCAACGGATAACCTGACAATGACTCGTTAGAGTCGAAACCGGTCGTTCATAAAATATATGCGAGGCAACTACTAAATATATTTATAGATAATGTCCTGTTTCATTTTTATTTTATTTAAACTTTAGATGAAGCCCTTTTTGCAATTCCGCGTTCGAAACAAGGTGGTAGTGTGCAAAAGGCAAATTGCTCTAAATGTATTTTACTAGAGTCATATGGATTTAAATTGAATACGTTCCGCTTGAACCGTGGAGGTACTAAATTAAATCGTATGATACAAAATATTTTAAATTTTAGGATAGGCTCGATAGAACGTTTTTTGATACCTGCAGATCTGCCTTTATGCAAAATAATAAAATAAAATGTACAAAACATATTGCATGAAATAAACGTTGCATCACTTAAAGAAACATTAAAGTTCTGGATAAAAGTATCATCTGCTGCCGCCAGAAAATTTTCCCGGAATATTTTCTCACGATAGACCAATTATGTTTCAAAGAAGCTCCAGAAGAGAGAATGCTTTCATAACGATGAAGCATTTTTAAAGGTTTGATGCTTAATCTCGGACATTTTTATTTTATTTTTAGAAATTTATTACCTTTGTTTCTTCCTCTGTACTCTGGCTTTCTAGTTCTTCCATACTTGATGTGGGTATTATTGGTTTTTTCGCCGACTCTCGCTTTATACTTCCATTTGCAACTAGTATGACTTCCATTTTGATTGTTTTCCTTCACCTGATTTAAACAACAGAATTTATGATTTTTGAAAAAAATTACATCATTTAGTTATCACATACATTCATATATTTTCTTGAGGTGCGGAATATTCTTTTCTAAACTAAGTGATTAATGAAAAAAAACGAAAAAGAGAGTTAATCATAGTTTATTACTTAATTGCATATGATTCTATAATATTTAATTGCATTTGGTTTATTTTTAATCAGCCCCTAACTCTGTATCGGAACTTAACTCTCTGACTGAGGAATGAATGGAGAAGGTTTGATCATTTCACGAGGTAATGACTTATAATGATGAGAGAAGCAAATAGGAAAGATTCTGAGTGGCATATGTTAGTTCGGGAAATTGGAAAGATAAAATATCTACGACAAAACCGAGTTTAGTATAATATTGGAACTAATAATAATAGTTTATTACGGGTGTTAAGAACCCAGTTATCAAGTACAAATGAAATAAACAGAACATTATAATAATAAAATTAATACAACACATTATATAAGAACAATATAGAGATACAATAGAATTTTAATGCAGAACATATAAAAGTATAAAAATATAGAAAGATAAAGATAAGATATCGAAATTTACAAGTCCATAACATAATTTATATAACCTCAAAGAATAAAAACGACAAGAAAAGATAAAATAGATAGTGCAATCAAAACTTATTTTAAGGGCATATTAAACAAGGTATATGTATTCATTCATGAAATCAATTGGTTACCCTTAGAGGTAAGTAAATTCTTGAACTGATGGAGAGAGGAATGAAAAAAGTCAACATTGATAGTATTTGCATCTCTCATTCATCTAGACAATGGCATGAAATACGAGAAGTTGTACCTGTAATATGAAACCTGGAAGGGATATGTAATTCTGATTAAGCGTGGAGGGATATTAATGTTAATGTGTCGAGGTAATTCAGGAGAATCAATTTTGTTATTCGATAGGTTGTAAAGAAAGATAATCCCAATATCTCTCCTCCTGTATTCAAGTGTAGGACAGCAAGTATATCTACATATCCCAGATGCAAAAATTGAAAACGATAGGCTAAAAATCTGACAAATTTTTTCTGCACATGCTCAATCATTTGAATTTGATCATTGTAAAAAAGAGACCAAATACAGCAGCCGTATTCTAAGATTGGTCTCACTAAGGTACAACATAGTAATTTTACACAATTGATATCTAAATCTACATAAGTACCCTGCAAGCCGCCTTCCGGCGTGTGGCAGGGGGTGTAAACACCAAGAGTAGAATTACTTCTTTAATTTATTATTATCGCGTATCGTTCGCGGAAAAAAAGTCTCTAAAATGACTTGTCCTCGCGTCTATTTCTCTTATTTTACGCTCACTGTCGGATCGGGCAAAGTAGCAGGGGGTCGCATAATATCAATTACGTCATCCGAAAATGTATTTCCTCTGAATTTATCTAACAATCGCAGCCTAGCTTCTAATCTCCTTTCTTTCAAGGATTCCCAACCTGCGTCTGTGAGCATTTGCGTTACACTTGCTTCTCTATCGTAGCACTTTTTAACAAAACGTATCGCCTTACGCTGCACTTTCTCGAGTTCGCGAGAGTTCGTTTCATCCGCTGGGTCCCATATACTCGCCGCATATTCCAGATGGGGCCTAACTAACGTAAAATAGCATCGCTCTCTAACCTTTTCATCGCATCTACCTACAATACGCTTTATAAAACCGAGCTTTTTAGTTGCTTTACCGCATATTTTTCGAATGTGTGTGCTCCAGTTTAAGTTATTGGTTAGGGTGATTCCAAGATATTCTACTGAGTCGACTACATTTAAATTCGTTCCACTAATTTTGTACGGGCGGTTCTGACTCAATTGTTTCCTTTCGAAGAAATTTACTACAGAGCATTTATCTACATTAAGATCTAGCTGCCATTTTTCGCACCACATTTGTATATGAGCTAAGTCGTTTGAGAGTGAAGCACTATCTTCGTCACTTGATATTTCTCTATATATTACCGAATCATCCGCAAATATCCTCACATTGCTATCGATCTTGTCGCTTAGGTCATTGATATAAATGAGGAAGAGTAAAGGTCCGATTACGCTGCCTTGGGGTACGCCTGAAGTGACTCTGACTTTATTCGAACTAACGCCATCAAGTACCACTTGCTGTTCTCTCTCGTGTAGAAAATTCTTTATCCATTCAATTATTTCCTTGTTGATACCTGCTAATTTTAGTTTGTAAATTAATTTGTAGTGGGGGACCCTGTCGAAAGCTTTCTTGAAGTCAAGGAAAATAGCGTCCACTTGTTTTTTACTTTCGGCAGACTTTAAGATATCGTGGACGAATAGAGCTAGTTGGGTTTCGCATGATCGGTTCTTTCTAAATCCGTGTTGGTTCTTACTGAGGAAACGATTGCTATCTAAGAACTTCATAAGTGAGCTAACAACGACGTGCTCCATTACTTTTCCGGAGAGTGAAGTTAATGATATAGGCCTATAATTTCCAGGGTTTTCCCTCAATCCACTTTTATAAACGGGCGTAACATTCGCTGACTTCCAATCTACTGGGACTCTACCTAAAATTGATATTGTGAAAATCTCTGCTAAATCTCCATATAACGCCTAACATTCTTAAGGCTTTAGATATAATCAATAAGTAATGCATTCGTAAACTTAATTTTGCATCCAAAGTGATTCCCAAGTCCTTAACATGGCTGACTCTAGCTAAAGGTTGATCCTCAAGAGAGTAATTAAAATTAACAGGATTTAATACACGAGAAAAAGAGACGCATAAACATTTATCTAAGTTTAAAGGCAACAGGTTATTACTACTCCATAAAAGAAGCCTGTCTAGATAGGATTGTAATGAATAGCAATCATTAATTGATTTTATGGATGTGAAAATCTTCAGATCATCTGCGTACAGTAAAAATTTGATTGGTGAAATTACTTGACAGATATCATCTAAAAATAAATTTAAAAATAGAGGTCCCAGATGAGAGCCTTGAGGAACTTCAGATGAACCACGATATATTTGGGACTTAGAAGAATTGAATTTGACATATTGATATCAATCCACTAAATAATTACTTAACCAATACAGAATATTACCATTAATTCCCAAATACCCTAGTTTCCTAATCAAAAGAATATGATTAACTTTATCGAAGGCATTACTAAAATCTAAGTAGATATATGAGTTAATAGGCCCAGAATATATCGTAGCTGCGATTTTAGATATGAGGTAAACCAAAATTAAACAAGAGCTTAAAAGAAATTTTATTTTGAGTTTATTTTAGTCTAATTTGGCTCTTACCAATAAGAGTAAAATGGTAATGATAAAACCTAATGAATTTATTTAGAAGAAGTTTAGAAAGTAACTTAACCACCAGTTCAGCGTTTAAATCATAAAAGATCAGACAGCAGCAGTCAGGCATACAAAACAAAAGAGTTTGCATGTTGATTGTGGGAAGATTTTCTATGCCACTTACTGAAGAGTTTTGTTTCTTATAGTTTTTAATTTTCAGAAAACACAAAATTTAACGACTAGGAGTAAATTGAAAGCCCTTTTTTCTTTTACGAAAGAAGTGGCAAATAGTTTTTCTCCTTCTCCTAAGGTTTTTATTAACTTAAATTTTTAGTTTATTTTCAAAAGACCGCAATTATTCCTATGCCCAAAAAGAAGAGGAAAGACAAATGGGAACAGTTTAAGACAGTCAGCTTGCCTTTAAATGCATTAAAGTTTATCATTAGAATACTTTATCAAAGATTGGAAAGAAGAGCACCTGAGCGAGGATTAATTTGGATTGAGAGGAAATCAAAAAACAAGAATAGCTATTCTTCCTCTAAGATTAATTTTGCAGACGAAAATGCAGAAAGATCAATTAACTTTCGTTGCTTCTGTTCATCCAGACAAATATTTCGATAGTGTCGACTTGAACGGAAACCTTCCGATATAAAAAAATGGGATTAATTATCGTGACAAAATTATCGATTCATGTTCCTCTTGAAGAGGAGTCGGCAGTAATTAAATGTGATGAAGGCAATGGAGAAGACAAAATAAAGAAACAGGGTCAGATTATGATCTTTAGCACAAATACTGGGAGAAAGACTGGGGCTAGCAGAATTATACAGAGATACTCACCGAAAAGATGCAAGAGGGCTTGCCAATAACTCTGTCCTAAATCTAAAAGGTATCAAAAAGTGCAGCATCAAAATAAAAATGAAATCAAGTTGTTGGCATATGACCGATAAAAAGACTACAATTACCTGATGAAGTTAAACATGCACAATCTTGAACGAGTCTAAGTAATATGTAATTTAGCCCAGGAAGTCGCAAAATAAAAATTTTTAACAAAGTAGTCCAAGCATAGAAAAAGTTTGTCAGGAAGTTATCTAAGTTATACAGGATAAAATGTAGAGTTATTAAAACCTATAATTAGGGCTTTCTTTTGCAGTGGTGTGAAGAATACACTAAAACAGTAGTAGAGGGAAGATTAGCAGAATAGAGTTGTGCTACCACAGTAATACGATGAAAATTAAATGGACAGACCGAGAAACGAATGATAAAGTCCTTGAAAGAGTAAATTAAGGGAGTGGAAACCTTAGAGAAAAATGATTGATATTGTTATTGTGTATTACGGTATATAATTCTGCTGATGTTGGTAATGGAATGAAGGGTACATGTAGGAATTATAGAGCAACGGTTGCCAACTTTTTGGACCTCATGGACGACGAAACTCACAATTCTGAATCCCGCGGACCACTTCTATGAAGTTTTCTAAAGGTATAATCATGTATAAAATAATTATGCTATTATTGCTCCAATTCGACTTCTAACGTTCTTCTATCCTGTGCTGGTGATACGAAAGGGATTAAGAATATAATGATAGATAGACCCTTTATTGGCGAGTTTAGGCCCATGTGGGCCTCTCTTCCACCTAATCTCGTATATCATTGTGATATGCAAAAATTATAACTAAAAGAAAGAGTGCGGTGTGGGAGAAAATCTTTGCGACTGAAGGTTGACAAAGTAAAAACCCACGTTGCGGGGAAAGGGGGTGAAAAAACCCACGAAAACACAGTAAATGCATATAAGGACAATATATCATACAATAAATTTAAGGTAATCAAGAATGAGAGCTAAAATTGAAAATCGAATTAAAAACTATAAAATTTAGAGGAAGTAAATTTAAAGGATACA
>KZ308144.1:3803057-3890825 GCA_000376725.2 Ladona fulva
GTGAAATTATATAATAAACTGCCAAAGTCCATAAAAGATATTATGGATATAAAATTATTTAAACGAAAACTCAAACAGTTTTTTATTGAAAGGTCATTTTACTCTATAAATGAGTACTTAGAATACACGGATGAAAATAAGAAATGAGTTGTATTACAAAAGCCTTGTCTACTTATTATACAACAAAAGTCTTGTCTACTTATTGTACTACATTGTACATTGTACTACATTTTATTTTGGTTTATTGTTCTTGTGTAATGTGTGTGTCTAAAATCTGACGAATCCTTGCAATGTACTTTGTTTATGGAGAATAAAAAACTATACTATACTATTTAAGGTATTAAGTAATATTCTCAGAATGTATATAATCTCTCATCATTCGAGTAGCTGAGGTTGATTACATAAATGTTATGACTATATCGGTCAATATATAAGTGAAACCACCAATGACGAAGTCACGAATAGGGAAGGTAAATATCCTACACTAAAAATTACGCAAGCGTTAGTTGTAAACGTGCTGAAAATTAGTTACTCTATGGCTGCGTAGGGACTCGGCTTCTGGCAAGGTCACTTTTTGTATCATCCTTTAATTATTGCGGCAATTTTTTTGACGGAGGAGCAAGAATTCGGAGGAAAAAATACAGCCCTTCCTTATCCAACTTCATTTAAGCGTAGGAGATATCAAGATAGATATTATCTTTTGTAGTTCAGATAGGCACCGCATTTCATATCCACTCAAAAGGAAAGAGGGGCCCTGAAGATAATGCATTATAGTAAGATGTCGTAAAAGATATACTAAATCCTCCATGCGGGTGAAAATCGAAGATTGTCAGAGTATTTTTTGTGATAAGAGAAATTTGCTGTTATCTTGGTGCCAGGGATGTATTCAGCGGACGTCGATCTTTTGCCTATTTCCGAAAGAGCCTTTCAATCAGCCAAAGGTCAATAACTGCTGGGTTTAGCGAAGATTGCTCACCGAGAGAAATCCACGAAAGATCAGCTGCTTACTTTACAGTAGTTATTGAAACGCAACTAACCCAAACCGTTATATGCATTTATGACGTAGGAATATTGAGGATGAAGATTGTGTTCTCCACTTTTTGCAGACATAGCAACCAGTTATTACTATCTTTGCAGACACCGGAAACATCACCCCTTATAAATTTTGCAAGGTTTGGAAGAAGATAAATAAGTTTCTTTAAATTAATACAGTGGTATATAATGTGGTTGTTACACAATTATCTCCTAAAAAGAATGTAAATTACACCTTTGCGATTTTTCATGCTTTAACTGGAAAATAAAATACGGAATTTTATCTTATTGTGTATCCTCATTTTATTATTAATGAAATACTTTGTAACATATGTCATTTACGTATCTTAAGAAGGCGATATCCAAAGGAAGATTTCTCAAAATGATGCTGGCACTCAAGAAATTATTTGGACGGACGTAAAAATGTATTAGGCTGCTGCTCAAGTTATCAGAAAATCGGAGACCGATTAACTTTGATTGAATTCGATTTAACTAATATTTTTGTAGCTAATGTTTCAGCACAGTACTGATAAGCAGAGATACTTTCTTGCTTGGGAAGTAGTTATAAGCAGAGATATTTTCTTTCCCTACAAACGAATACAGAAATATATTTCTATGAAACTGATTCGTTGCACATAAGTACATACTTTAAAAGCTGTAAAATTACACAAATCAAATTGTACCTTAGATGACGCCTGATGAATCCGGCAGCATAATCGGTAAAATGTCGAAATACCGTCACTGACAACACTGCAATACCCGCAAACTCAGCACCATGAAATTGTACCGTTTATTCTTTAATTAGAAACCTCTCTCCTAAAGTGTTCAACGTATTAAAATATTCAAAACTTGCCACCTCTATCGCTTTCACAGCCCAAACGAAATTTCATCTTGATATCTGAAAGCCATTGAAATTGTGCTGAGATTGTAGCGAGATCATTTTACCAAACGAAAAACACTGTTTATCCAGGAATTATTAAGTTTAGAATACGTCATTTTTAGTCTGTTTAATTCCTGGTATACATAGATCTATAAGCTTTATCGCAGCGTTATTTTGATTGTTTAGATTACTGTCACTCTCTCCCGGAAGTGGTATTAGTGAAAACGCTGTTGTTAATAAAAATGTGACCATGAAGCAAGCGTATTGCTGCTTGAGATGGCTCAATAAACGGGAGGTAAAGCTGAAGATTGAGGCTATAAAAGTCACCGTAATAAAAGATAAATGTTAAGATTAGAATCAGAATATTGGGAGAACTCTTTGAAGAGTATAGAGCAGACAAATAGCAAAGAAATTACTCGTATTTAGGAAAGAATCACTGTCAAATACTCCTCCTTGTTTAACACTTTTTCCTTCTCTAATTCGTATCACACTACGAAATTTTAATAGGTAGGAATGTAAATAAAGTAATTTATCTTTAGATGAAGAATCACAACCTCATGCAGGCAGAAAAATGCGGAGCTTAACTATTGATACGTTTTACTCATATTTTGGAACAACTGCAATTGCTTTGGAAAATAAGAATCATTTTTTAAATATAAAATTATTCTACTGTCTTTGCAATTATTCTCTTCCAGTTTAGTGAATCCGATTCAATGAAAAATTTACAAAATAACTCAAGAGTAAAATAAGAATAAATGGGAGTAAATTCTTAAATTTTATCAAAATTAATACTCCTGACAAGAGATTCAAATTTTATTCGTTTCACACTCTTAAAATTATACAAATCGAAGCCAGGGTATGTACATATAATTTTTATTTTGTTCGCGACTTAGAAACATCTTTTGAGTAGAAAGAAGCTGTAATCCACATTCTAAGGATGTAAATTAATGTGAGCTACTTCATTCTAAAGTAAATTGATAGTAAATATAGTATAGTATTTTTAAAAGTGCTTCAACAGCTTAGATCATTCCGCATGTATCACCAGGACACCAGGAATCGAACCTGGGACCGCTTTCACCGAACGCGTTGCCCCCTTGGCTGTAGGGAGCCCTTAAGTTGAATGAATGAAATTATTCAAAGGTGTTGGCATACAGCTGATAAGGGAAGACAATTTTCAGATCGTCTGGGAATGGAAATCCTAGTCGAAGGATATGTTATTTAGGAAATAAGATCGTTAGATTCCAAATGAGAAATAGGAAGTGGGATAGCAGAGAGGATGTTTGACCGGAAAGTCAATTTTTAAAGTAAATAGTTCAAGCTTGAATATAAGAAAACATTACATAAAAACCTAGATTATGGTGTAATCTTTTATGACTGTGAATCGTGGACTCAAGCAGCGGAGAGGAGAAGATTAGACGCAATGAGAAGTACAGATGAATTACCGAAATAAAATAAACTGACCGTGTAAGTAATTAAGAAATTCTACGAAAGCATATGAGGAGAGAAGTATATGAAGAACAATGATAAAAAGAAGAGGAAAGTAAATCAGGTACATAATGAGGTACCATGCGGACGGTATTGGAAGGAATGGTGGAAGAAAAGAACCATTGAGGAAGACTCAGGTCAGATAATGAGAGGCACGTTATTAGGTTAAGGTTAAGAAATATTAGAGAATGCAGCGACTGGCGAGACGGCCTGGAAATCTGAATGTAGTGAAACAGCAACAGCTGAATCAATCTAGGTTAGATATTCTTTGTTTATGATAAACTTATTGATGTCAATATCCTTTTATGATACGTAGCTCTCAGTAAATATTTGGACATTTTTCATCTCAGATTTCACGTAATTGTAGTTAAGCGGTTTTCATACATAAAATTGAAACTTTTTACTCATGATAATGCAAAGGTGTAATATGGGAAGATCATATTTTCCCCAAAATATAAAATAAACTTATCTGAGGCAACATTTTAGGATTATAAACCAATACCAATGGGACCAATAAATCTGAATGCTTCACGGTTCAGCGATTAAAAGTCTCGTCGTTATTGAGATTTAAGTAATCGTGAAATTAATTTCTGATCCTTGATTCGTTCAAAGGACCAATTTAAAGTTGTAAAAATTTAGCTGAGGGCCTTGTCCAAAGAAAGGCCTCAATGCTGATTACGCTGCTTGGACCTACATAGTGTGCTACTCAACTCAGCTGTTTGAGTTTTAAAATCTACGCTTCCGTAATTGTAATTGATAGTCTGAATTCACTCTTGAATCATCCGTAGTATCAGGCTGATATTGTGATTTTATTGAAGGATTTTACCTTCCTGATAAAACAATTTCCGTTGAAAATACTGTAATATTAATGATTGTACAGCTTTGCCTTAACAGTGCCTCTCAACCTTTTCTCTTCCACGGCATATTAGTATCATGACTAAAATTTCTAAGACTAAGCAGTCCATTTTTTATGTCAGTCAATCCACATTAACTGAAATTAAACGTTGAATGCGTAATAATAATGCATACTTTTGACTCATAAAATGAAACTTCTTGCTGAGTGCCGAAGTGGGAAAATTACCATACACATTAAATGGACAGAAATCGCTACGTAAAAATGAATCGTAAAAAAAGTTACCTTCTTTTTCGTTGATCTGTTGACATTGATACCTCACCAGTTGACACTGATTTAAATGGGCTTAAAGCACTGTTTTCCTAATTAAATTAGGCTCGTGAGAATTAGATATTCAGTCATGAGTTTTGCTGTAAATATTCCCCCGTAACCCTTTCTCTTTCTGTGCGTATGCGATTTATTTCAGTGTTTATCGTGATATAGGAAGATAACCGTAAGTAAAAGTGTAGCTGTGTGCACAATCCGAGGTGGATGGTATAATTTTTCTCTGCAGTATATTTGTATGAATGGAAGAAAACGGAATTATTCCCGTAAAAACATATGAATGTGCTCAAAGAATGAGGTAGTTATTACCACCGTGTTTTGTCGGTGCCTAAGATTTGACAAGCTGACCGAAGAATAGCCTCCGAAAATAAGGTTGATATCGTAGATATATAACGCAGCCTAAAATTTCTCCTCGCATAATTTGAATAAACTTTATAAATATATTTACAAACTCACCAAATTTGTATCCGAAGGAGAGTATGCAACATTCAACACTCACTCTATTTCAAAGAAACATTGATTTAGAGTCTAAAACACCTCGCTTCACTTAGCCGATTAATTGAGCAACTCGTGACTTATTAGAAATGCTAATTTGAAGCTTTAGCTCTTGGAAAGAAATGTTGTGGAGAGCTTTATCTCCAAACCATACAAACAGCGGTCCTAGAAAAAATTTACATAGAGACCGAAATCTCTTGGTTACTCACCTCAGAGAGTATTCGCGCAGTCCTATCTCCTCTCCACCCAAGACTTTATCTGCGCTCAATCGCCCGTAGACATTCGGCTAATTGAGTTCGTCTCAGAAACGAATGAGGTGCCACCTGAAAAAGGAAACAAGTCCGGGAATTTCAATTGCGAAACTCTTAAATTGATAGGGAAGGGTGAAGATCACTCTAGCAGGAAATTTTAATACCAACTTCTTCCCAAGGTCTCAGTTTCCTCGTCGGTTTTTCAGGTATCCGGTATCCTCGGTTTTTTGACTTGCGGAACCACGAGGAAGCGAACACAACTATTATTGTTTTTGCAAAAACAAAATGTTCTCTAAAATTTGCTTATAGATCAGTATAATTACTTATTTGCTATTAGATTCGTTTCAGTCGTTAATGAATATGTCGTACACATTCTGTGGAGTTTGAAGCCGCGCAGATGAATAAAGTTAACTAATGTGAGAAATAGCTAGGTTCTTTAAATATGTACTGCGTAGAATCGCCGTATAAAATGCATATTTGCATAACACGATATATACATTACTAGATAAAAATATATCATTTTATTTTTCCTCATCTTTTAGTATTTCTATCCGCTGTGAAGCTGTTTGTGCTGGAATTCTAAATTGTGATTGACCGCATCTTTCAGTTACGAATTTCCTAAGCTTTCTTTCAGGTGTCTATTTCTTTCTTTCCAGGTGTCAACCAGTTGTCCGTTCTTAAATGTAAATGCTTATGGAATGAGTGGAGCGGATGAACTAATGCCATTCTAGGTCATCTTCACGAGCGTATTTTTATTTTCTAGTAACAGATACTTTTCGCACCTATAACTAAGAATATATTCAGCTTTATCAGCATTTATTATTTATTCGTCCCAATCAGACAAGTTTAAAATGTTCGCTAACTGCCATAATTCGGTGAACCTTATAAAAACATAATTTGAAAACGCTCTTTTTTAAATTAAAGTGTTTTCAACATTTCAGATGTATGCTTAAAAATTTAACGCGGCCTGAATGGTACGAGTAATATGCAAATCATATCAAGTAATTGTATGATTTGAAAATACTGTAATGAATAAGCTGCTATTCGAGAAACAAATACTTGACTCAGCCATCGTTCACGATAGAGGGCAATTTCTTCTATTTCTTTGTAAATTCTTAGCTTGAAAGATTGACTTTGGATAGATATTTCATTACTCGAATCCCTCTATTTTGAGCGCTCATATCTCCCCAGATTGTTTAAAGATATCTTCCTTATTTTCCACCTATGGTATGTGTGTACCTAAACAAGGAAAGGGAAAATTGGGTTAGGTAAGGTTGATAAAATACTAATAAATTTTTAACCTACTTCTAGCATTAAATGATGCGGATGGGAATGATGCGGATTTTTAACTTTTCTCGTAAATTAAAATTTCTCAGGAGAAAGGCGATATTTTGGAAGAAATAAAAAAATTAAATCATGATTACCTTGTAGAATATTTTTGATAGTTATTAGGTTAAGGTTAAGAAATATTAGAGAATGCAGCGACTGGCGAGACGGCCTGGAAATCTGAATGTGGTGAAACAGCAACAGCTGAATCAATCTAGGTTAGATATTCTTTGTTTATGATAAACTTATTGATGTCAATATCCTTTTATGATACGTAGCTCTCAGTAAATATTTGGACATTTTTCATCTCAGATTTCACGTAATTGTAGTTAAGCGGTTTTCATACATAAAATTGAAACTTTTTACTCATGATAATGCAAAGGTGTAATATGGGAAGATCATATTTTCCCCAAAATATAAAATAAACTTATCTGAGGCAACATTTTAGGATTATAAACCAATACCAATGGGACCAATAAATCTGAATGCTTCACGGTTCAGCGATTAAAAGTCTCGTCGTTATTGAGATTTAAGTAATCGTGAAATTAATTTCTGATCCTTGATTCGTTCAAAGGACCAATTTAAAGTTGTAAAAATTTAGCTGAGGGCCTTGTCCAAAGAAAGGCCTCAATGCTGATTACGCTGCTTGGACCTACATAGTGTGTTACTCAACTCAGCTGTTTGAGTTTTAAAATCTACGCTTCCGTAATTGTAATTGATAGTCNTTCGGGAGGTTTTGGGGGGTTTCCCTCCCGACTTGGGTGAATACCAGGCAGGGTATTGTATTTCCTTCTCCCCCTGAAAAGATGACTACCACCTGGCCTGGAGCCTATTTGTAGTCCTATGGTGCAAATATATCTAATTCTGTTATAATTTTCAATGTTTCACAACTGAGCTGGGGTTGGGTCTAGAGCGTTTTGGGCTATTTTACATCTTTTAGATGTCAAAAGCTGTGAAATGATATGTAAATTTACACCTTTATCTACATTAATATACAATTTTGTTTAATTTTTAAGAAAATCATAGTCATCATTACCCTGATGCGGTAAAGTGTTATTAGATTAATCTTTTTCTCATGACTAGGTTTTCAGTGACAATCAATGAAGCGGTAATCATAATAATAATTACATTTCTTCTTTGGTAGATGGAATGATATTTATATTATTGCGGGAATTCAAGTCAGTCAAATGGTTTTCTCTTTCTTTGACAGATGGAAGCACCTACACCGATAAAGGTGAAGTTCCATCGTCGGCGTAACCGGGTGTAACTATCGTCAGATGTCTCTACGAGAGTATGTTTTCAATGTGTTCCTGTCGTGTGTTTCTGCTCAATGGATTAGTTTTCTTTGGATTATAATTGTTTGTTATGGCCTGAGATTGTTCCTGTCCCGTAAACATAATTCACTATGGAGTTTATAGTTGCTGGAGTAGATAATGTGAAATTTGACATCGAAATTGCTTTGGAAGAGCAGTATGGAGCGTTACCACTTCCATTTACCGGAATGGATAGTAAGCTTTATAAACTACATATTAAAATTAAGGAATATACAATATACATAATATAGGCGTCATACTCGTTTGATTTGTGTCGTAAAACAGAGTAATGAAAAACAATTCATTAATCTTTGGGGTATGTTTACTTAAGGTACCGGTTCTTTATACTTGTATCCCCATATTTTAGATGATAGAGTCATGATGTATAAAGTTGTTATCCACACCATGAAAACTAAGTACATTCTCCACTAATTATTTTGATCAATTCTTCAAAAGATACTGTTTTATATTATTATATAGATATAGATACTATTATTTATTTCACTTCATGGATTTCCTCAGGACCTCTCCTAACTCTGTGAATTTCATATAAGAAAAAAAGCTTACGTTATTGCTAGCTTCAGTTCTTATAAGTATTCATGACAGATCATTCAAATACTTGAATTAATAGCCAACAAGATTGGGGTATTCGATCAGATGTTTAATAATTGTTTTTTAATTCTTTGTTGCAGAGTCCACAGCAGCGGTATGCGAATTTTTTCCAAAAGGGAGCTGCCATAAAGGTTCCGCATGTCCATTTCGTCATGTTCGTGGCGACCGAACTATTGTTTGTAAACATTGGTTACGTGGTCTTTGCAAAAAGGGCGACCAATGCGAATTTCTTCACGAATACGACATGAGCAAAATGCCCGAGTGTTATTTTTATTCTCGTTTCAGTGAGTAACGGTGTTCCATATCATAAGAAATATTTATAAGTCGATTTCTTATGGAATCACTTCACCTTGCTTGAAAAAGTCAATATGTATGTGGATGTAAACAATTCCTTTTTTGTAAGGTTAATATCATACAAACGATCAATTTATTCTTGTTTTGAAACGCGATGTACTGTCCTGGCCTTAAGTTGTTCCGTTTTTCCTTTTTCAGATGCATGCCACAATAAGGAGTGCCCATTTCTACATATAGATCCTGAAAGTAAAATTCGAGATTGTCCCTGGTATGACCGTGGTTTCTGCCGGCATGGCCCTAATTGTAGGCATCGCCACGTTAGACGTGTACTCTGTCTGCAGTACATGGCTGGATTTTGTCCCGAAGGACCAGAATGCAAATTTATGCAGTTAGTACTTTGACATTTCTATCACTAATTTTACAGATGTCTTAATTGCGAATCAAAGAAGAACTCAATGTTAGAAGATTTTCCTGACATTATTTCCTGCTATTTTTATGTTGAAACTCTCCAATCGTAGCCAACTCGTTTCCTAACATTTTTATGGTCCATAATTTGAATGAAATGAGGAAGAAAATGATAGTGTCCCAAAATGTTACCTATAAATATGTTTGAGTGGTGATGTCTGCTACACCCACTGAGGTTTTTAAGACTAAATCATTATGTATATCATTGATTGCCAAGATCCAAATCATGAGCCACAAGATCTGTATAGCTTGGGGCTATCTGTAGGTGTGGTTTATTAAAGGAAAGTCATTTAAAGTGCATCTAGAGAAGTGCCATCCACAGCATAAGAAATGCTCTGCTGCATTCCATCCTAGTCATTCTGACTTCTGGATCCTGATGAGCATTATTTCAAGTGCATTTTGTTGTTAGAGAAATGATATGTCCTGGAATATTGCAGCCATAATATAGTATTGTACTAGGAATGCTTTATGGGAATTGTGTATTCATCACTCCTCTTGAACATGTCTATTATCACATGCTTTATTCATGATATCAATTATTTTCCACCTTGTATGTTCTTGAATGATGTAGTGAATATGTATCCACCATGATACATAGGGTGATCAAATACCATGAGGATATGGAGGAAAATAGATTGTAGGACTAACTAGTTTTAAAAACTAATTCCCACAAGTGATATCTGTAGAAGATTAAGAAATTTTGTGAAATAGTGTGTACTCCCTTTACTAGCCAAAAAGTAACCAGCTGGTTATGTGTGTAGATATCTTTTCATGGTAAAACTTACATTTCTACCTTACAGTATGTCTTTTCATTGTGAGTTATATTTCATTTCAGTCCAAGGTTTGAGCTTCCTGCTACAGATCTGCAGCAGAAAGAAGGAAAGAAGGTTGTCATTACATGCCATTATTGTGGAGAATCAGGCCACAAGGCAATCTACTGTAACAAAATGCCTCCTGATCTAAAAGAGCTCCGGGCAAAGGAGGAAGAATTCAGAGTTAGTGTGAGTTGTCGTTTAAAAATGTTTATAATTTATATGAAATCAGATATTTATCTCCAAATATTCTTTAGTATTGCTAAATGATAGTGCTGTATCCTTATAGATGAATGTTTTAGCTATTCATTGAGTTTTTGTAATACCTTTGTATAATAAGTTAAAGTTGATTGTGTAAAATTTGTTCAATACGAAATTTAAACTTTTTAAAGTGAATCCAATATTGGTATTTATTTAATAATCAAATTATTCTTTTCCAGTCCAAAGCTGTCATGTATACTAATAAAGGGGAAGATGATTCAAAGCTGCAAAAGCCCTTGGAAGAGGTTACCTGTTTTAAGGTTGGTTTATGGTGTCTTAAGCTATCATGTATAGTCAAGACTTGATTGTCAAGTTTTAACCATGGTTGTTAATGAAATGTTTTTGCAGGTCATCATAAGTACATTCATTGCTAAAATTTGTTGCCAGTACTACCACGTTAGATATATGTAATGGGGTGATAATTTTGCTCAGCAAGAATCAAGATGAGAAATAAAAGCACATTGATATATATATATATTTTTTTAACCCTTTCTGGGCCCAACCTCTGGAAACCACCCATCTTTGAATATGAGTCAAATGCAATGTATTTAAATTTAGAGGGAAGGGGTTAACATACAACTAAAGTCTTACAAAACGGTTCTGATAGAATGCATGTACAATTAATGCTCTTGTAGTCATTAATGAATACTACTTATAGGCATTAACTCATCTTTGATTCATTGGTTTATTTTTCATATTAATTTTATAAGATTTAGTTGTTTGATGGATAATGAAATTAGAGCTAAAAGCATGGCACATTGTGGTGATGTCTACTCACCAGGGTAAAATTAATGAAAATAGTATAACAATATTGTTTACTAACATATCTGAATCTTGTGGTTATCATTGCATTGAATTCATAGAATCTTTGGTGAAAATTTCATCCACTATAATAAGCACCATCATGTATGTATTTCTATATTTATTTATCCAGTGTCGGTAACTATCAGTGAGAAATGTATTGAAGCAATTTTTGAAAATTAATTTCACATTTTTCGTGATAAAATAGAAACATGAAAAATAGGGATTCATGTCAGGGCCAATGGGCAATATCGAAATTTATCACCATAGGGATCCTTCATTCGACTCCAGATGAATCATAACCCTTCCATAAGAAATGTGTGAAGTTTATTTTGATGGATGGCAGCTCTTATAAAGGCTCTTATTTATGTCCTGGTTCTTGTCCTTTATAGATTCAAATTTAAAGGAGATCATTAAAGCCACGTACATATGTTTTTCCATAAGAATATATATGGAATTCAGGCCCATTTGAAAGTAATACTAAGAATGCATAACTTCAATTGCACTCCTTTCAATGATAAACAGTTATATGTTAGATTTTCATGATGAGATAGATGATGAAATATCAGATATTTAGTTGTATTGGGAACCCAAGGGAAAGATTTTTTGGAGACAAATAGATCTTTAGCTAATCTTGCAAATGAAAAAAAATTTTACTTTGATTCTCACGTTATCCATAGTGTTCAACTATGTTCAACAAAAATATCTTTTAGGCATTCCACTTGCATTTTTAGCTTTAAATTGTAATATGATTGATATTTAAATAACTTAATTGAGAGAATAATTTATAAATTTTATATTTATAGGCTTCATTATGAGTTGAAGTTCTGTCATTTTACACTTGCAAATACATAATGACATAGAGGTAGCATCTATTTTTTTTATGTACATAATATATCTGAGAGATAGGATAAGTTTGGTTGTAATTAGGGGTCAGCTACTTAATGAACTATCCTGAGCTAATTGAAAAATTTTCTTATTCTATAATACTTTTTTGCCTGCCATTGCCATTTGCTTTAAAAAATGTGTGAATGAGTTAATTTTTATCTTTCTGGTAAGATAAAGTTTATGCTACCCAGTTTTTTAAGCTAATGTTGTAAAATATGATTGGTCCACATTATTTAGCTTTTGCCCTACTTCTGTACATTTCAGAGTTGAATTTTCATTTGTTAGAGTTAGGAATTTTTTATAATAAAAAGGTTGTAACAAATATGATTTGATATTTGTCTAGTCTCTGTCTTTCTTTTCCATGCTTTACATGAAATTACTTTCTTGTTTATAAACCATGAGATTTGTAATTGAGATCATCATTTCTTTCACAAGATAAACATAGCATGTGAATACAGGAGCTTATTTCAAACATTTACTAATTGAATTGAATCGCCTATTCCATATGAAACAATACGTAAATGCATTAATATGGGAAATGCATTATATATGATAGTTATAATGAAGACTTTTAATAATACTTGATTATAATTATAGGTGATTCTTATTATTGCTAAACCTCTAGTGCTGTGAAGCCTTAAATAATGTACACTAACAACCATTTCACTTACATATATGGCAGTTTTTTTATTGAAAATGTAACAGTGGTAGAATAACAGGTTTCAAGGTATTTTGCCTATAATGTGTTACCCAAGAGATGGTTAGCCCAAGAACAAGAAAGTTCTTCCAGAGGAATTTTCATCCAGAAGCATTACACCTATGACTTTTCACCAAAGAATAAGTTAATCTAAGAGATTACACCCTAGGGATATTTTATATGTTATCTTAAGACCCATTCTACACTTCCAATATACTTTCTTTTAGTTGCTGTGCGAATGTTAGTAACTAAAATTTCATGAAGTGAATTTGTTCAACAAGAAGTTATAAGAAAATTTCAAGTGGAATAGTTTAATTTTCAGTATCATGGTGTAATTAAATGGATAGTTTACACACAGTGCAAAATCCATTCTGAGAAATACAATTTTTGAAGGCTTTAAATGAAGATTCTTAAAAAATAATATGCATCACACCAAACATTGAGAAAATATTGGTAATATTATATTAAACTCATAAAACTGGAACATAAAGCAGGAAGCATGGTATCCGCTAATCTGGAAAACTCGGGGAATTTAGTGGGTGACCTAGAAAAATCTGTTTCATATTCTTTACAAACGATCATTCCATGGCTTTTTGGTTTTGGATTGAGTATTACTTCAGTACAAATTCCCTTAGGAAGGAATGTTACGATGATAGTGTTGTCATGACCAATTTAAAGCTTATAAGATGTAGATGTGCACTTTCTTTCTACAAATAACATTTTGGCAATATAGCAGATATGCAGTGTCATGCATTATGTACAGAGTCACAGTTACCAGACATATCTAATTTCTGTTTTATAGCCAAGAGGGATTATTTTGTTTTTCTCTGCCATCAAATTTTAAGAAATGACCTTCCTGTAATTGTGAGATAGTTTAAAGCTTTCTGGTGATCAATGTGAATGGTATGTGTTCCTGCAACTGAAATGATGTTAAGTGAAATCTAACATTATTTGATCTCTAAACTTTGTGCCTCAGGCAACCTTCCAGCTTCTCAGTGTCTAGGCCCGGCTCTGATACCTATACAGTATCATAATGAATCCATAAGTAGTTTGTTGCCATTTTTGGTATCTTACATGCCTGATAATTACCACATGTCTAATTTTTTGACAAAATTAGACTTATTTGCAGATGTGGGACACCCTGGAAAACTGAAAATATTTCCCTGGAAAACTCAGGGAATTTCTTAATGGTTGGATAGTGGACACCCTGACAAAGTGATATTTAAATATTTAGGTGGATAAACAAACAGGACAAAGTTGTTAGGTCATGTGTGACCATAGTTCCTGTATGTAGCTTAACCATTATTATCTGCACTTCCTGCATAACACTAACAGAAAAACTCTTTATTTGGTAATTTGATGGCCACATCTGTGGTTGTTAATGGATAACATCTGTTGGACCTCAAGGGTGTTTTTGACCTTCCAAACAGTTATTTTGCAGCAATTTAATGGCATTGGGAATAGAGCATTTAAAATTACATATGTAAATAATATATACTTTAAGTCTCAGGATGTTTAGTTATCATTCTTATTTATTCACAGATTTATCTTTTTTATGCTTTAATTTCTCTGTTATTTCTACTTTTTCACTTAAATTTTCTTTATTTTTCAGTGTGGCTGCAAAGGCCATTATGCTAACAAATGTCCTAAAGGACATCTTGCTTTCCTGAGTCAGAGCCAAAATCCTCCACCTCCTGGAGGATACAGACGATAATAGTTTTATATGAAAATGGACCATATTTTCTTTGGTGAAATGTGAGAGTGCATTTATTGTGAGATGTTTTCCGTGTAAATGAAACTCAGTTGCTGCCAATGTGGGCTCGTTTTCAAGTGAAATGAGTACTTGTTGTGGTGTGAGTGATTAAGGAAAAGAAATTTGTTGCGTACAAGTTGTGGTCATGGTTAAGAAAATTAAATAATTCAGATCATCCTAAGCGAACTCATGAATTCTGATTTTGTTGAAGGCTAATAGCAGTACAAATGATTATCTTTCCTTCATTTTGTACAAGGTATGTCTAGCAATGATTTGTCAATAACTCCATTTATTCATTTAAAGTATTTGAGACTGTCATTTATTTATTTTAAATGAAATATTTCAGTTTTATAAATTGGATGAATTTTGTTATTTTATGCTGCTTTCAATAAAAGTGCCTCAATGGAGTAGTAAATCGCTACCAGAATCTTTCAGGAATGATTTGTGATGGGCTTCACTGTGCTGCTGTCACTTCTTTCTTATATATATTTTGGTTTAATTTGGCTCTTGCCCTGTTTTCCCCTCTTTTTTTAGACATTTTGGCATGCCTAATAGGTAAACAACTTCATTACATCTAGAGAAAACTATATCCTTGTTTTGACCTTTTAAAATATGTTTTTGTAATCTCTTGAGATATTTAATTAGTAACATTTTTACTATATTCATCATTCTGGAAGGAGGAGAAAGGTAATCAGCTTGACTTTGATGTAGTTTTAAAACTTGGGTAGATGAATTAGTGCCTCATCATTGTCACATGAGTCTGTTAGATAAGCTAATTCAAATTAATCATTCATTCGTATTGGTCCTGGCAATCCCTCATCCCTCTATTCCTCATATGTGTAGCAGTGACCTGCGAAACATTTTAGTTGTGTTTTTCTATGTTATGGGCACTCAGTTGTCTGGATATTCCTTTCCTTGTACAGATCTTACATAGGTTGTTATCAATTTATCTACCTGAAGGTTAAAGTTACAGTTCTAACTACTTTGTGCAACAAATACATTTATTTTCTATTATCTACAGTTCTATATCCAAAATTCTATTCTATATTCAAAATTCTATTTTATATTCAAAAGCCTTGAAGAACCTAAATTTGATACATTTCTTTTGGATTAGAGGTACTCAGTATGTGTTTATATTATTGTAACTTCATTGTTACAATGATATATGTAACGATAGCATAGTATTCCGTGCTGTCTTATTAAAAAGATGGGAAAATACTGTCTCATTGTCAGGATAAACAATATTATACTGTAATAACCAAAAATAAAGCCTCCCATTTAAAAATAATCTCTTTTTCCTTAATACGCTATAGTAGGATTTCATGCAAGTTGCTAAGAATTTAATTTATGTGAATGTCACTTTCATTCTTCAATGGAAAAATTGATGGTTCAAAATTTATAAGAAAACTGGTGTCTTCTAGATTAGTAAATTAAACAGCTCTTCTTGCATTTATAATTTAATGCATTGGGTCATAACTATCCCCATTATATTATCATTCCATTTCTTAATATTTTTAGAAAAATAGTATGAGAAAGTTATTTATGAAGGTAATTGTCAAAATCACAATACATTGACACTATCTAAAACGTGAGAAATATAGCAGTGATAAAAAGTAAAAGTTAAATGCTATTTTATTATTTCATATAAAATCCCTGGAATAATATTTTTAATGTGACATGATTATATGAAATGATTCATTAAGGGAGTTTAATGAAAACCTGGTAAATATGACCAATTTGAAGAAAAAATAGAAAATGATAAAGTTTTGTTCATTGTCTAGGTACATATAAATCAATTCCTTTTGAAAGAGAGGCAGCATAAAGTGGATTTTGATCAAAGAAATCATAGGATAACAGAGTTAGGAGAAAACAGTAACATCAACCTCTGTGCTTAAGAATGACAGCAAAAATTTGTCCATTGCTTACCTCTGTCTGCGTCTTCACAGGTAAATCTTTCACTCTGAAAAATCATTTTATTTCTCCTTAACGTTTTCTGATTGCCTGCCAGTTTGAGAAGAGTGTATATTTGATTGAAAGTGCATTTATTGATGAAAGTTTCACAGCATAAATTCTCTGGATTTGCAACTGTTTAGAAAGACTTGAATGTTTTTAAAATATTCTCCAAGTATTTGTGTAATTATGTTAAAATTTATGGCTTTTTAACCATGATTTTAACTGAATAACTTTATTTCAATTAAAATAGAAGTAAACTTTATAAAAATGTTAACTTTTATTATAAAAAACAATAGTTATTTTCTCATACCATGTTTAACGTAAGTCTATAATACTGATTTTCCCCTTGGCAAAATGATGAAAGAATTAAATTCATTGAATGATTAAAACAATGAGTTAACTTAATTCATTTTCATATATTTCACATTTTTAGTGAATTTACAATTCCAATTTCATCGGAATGTTAACTATTTTATGGTGCTTTTGTGAATGTTGAATGCAATTAGAGGTCTTTACATGTTATTGCTCTTGATAAAAATAGGTTGTAATTGATAAAAATCATTATTTTTGTACTATGATTATTGCTTCTATATCATCATCAGAAAGTAATGGGAAAATGAATTCATCAATTAGTTACAATTTAATGAATTTAAATAAATTAACAAATTTTTATAAATTTATTATGTAGTTTAAATGAAGATTGGATGGATAATTTTTAACTAATATCCAAGAAACACAATTTAATTTAATTCTTGCAGCTTCTTATCAAGCTTGCTTCAAGGTATATCTTATGCTGTTTGCCTGAATATATGTATGCATTCATGGAAACAATTCCATACTTCTTCTGCCTTGCTATACATAATCTAGGGCAGGGGTGTTCAACTTTTTTGAGAGTGTATGCCAAAATCATCCAAATCTCTGACCCAATGTTTTCCATGTGCCCAACAACATTTTTTGAGAACATACTATTCCATATCGGGATGTTTGATTTGTAAATGATTATGTAAAACATGTGAAACTCACAGAAATTCCCTAAAAGTCCCCCAAGATTTGAAAATAAATTTTATAAGAATTAGCGCCCCAGACACAAGTTATAGGCATGCAACAATATCTGTTGCAATAATGTAATTTTATTCCTATATTTTCCTCTTTATAAAGCCTTCTCCAATTGATTTTAATTACTTGTATGATATAGGATTTTTATGTATATTTGTGCAAATTGTGAATATTGTGAAAATCCTGACTTTTCATGCATTGCATGGAATGCTGTCTAAAACTTAACTTGTACATATGTATAAAAATGTGAAGCAATTTAGGCATGTTGTTAAAATTTTAAGATAAATTATCTAATTACCATTTAAAGGATGAAGAACATTTACCAATGGAAGAACCAAATTTCATGTAATTAACTTGGCTCTAATCACTTTTAGAATAAAAGTTGGTATACCCACCCAGAAATATCCAATATTTATATATAATTCACTCATAAATGCTCTCTAACAAATATGCTGTTATTTTAATTTTTAAGGGAAATACTCATCATAGTAAAAAATTGGGCAGTTTTTCAATATATTCTAGAATTTGTAATGACTTTTTATATGGCTAACTCATGTCATAAATACTGCCTTATGATATGATAGCCTTTTTATTGAAATTTATCTTGCTATGTCTAAATTCCTCAACCACTACCTTAACAAAGCTCTCTCCTGCCAGCTTTAAATGAGAATTCTTTCCACCATAATTGGAGCGCTTAAAATTGATCCAATAAACTTGTTAATCGTCCTCTTAATCAAGGTTTCCTTAAGCTAGACGGCCAATACTCAAGCAGAATACCCTTTCAAGTGCTGTCTAACTTCTTTTTGAGCACCCAATATTTTTGATAAATTTATATTCCATCAGCTTTAATTAATTTCATTAATTTTCTTATGATAATGGTTATTGTGAATTAATGTCTTGCATCAAATAGTTCATTTTGCCATTTAGCTGTTGAAAATGAAAGAATTGTAATTTATATTCTTCTTTAGCTACTCTATACTATATACACTCACCTATATTACTCATCTTTACTTTCTGCCCAAAAATGAAAATACTTAACTCTTTATCATATTTTTCTCATTACACTATTTGCAAAATGTATCATTTATGTATTCTTTGATGTTAACCTACTTACCTTATTTTCTTCTGCAATACAAGCATGTAACAATATTCAATTGCAAATATTGTCTATAAAATGTCCAAGTAGCATCGTGAGGTTAAAAATTAAATAAACTGGTATAATTTTAGGGAATTTATAAAAATAATTACATCTTTATTTCAAATAAAATCTAGTTTACCTTTGTCTCAAAAGGAAATTCTTTTTCTGAGAAAAAAGGAAATCAGGTTATATAGAAAAAATAGGCACGCATATGAGTTAAACTCTTATTGTGTCTTATTAGAAAATATATTTTTTAAATAAACTCAACCACTTTTACAGAAGAAATAACACGTTAAATAATGTTTAAAAGAAACCTGGGGTTGTCTTAGGTCTCAGAATACAAGAGAATTTGCAACAAAAATTGTTCATGGTAAGAGTGGGACTTATACTTAAGATTTAAGGAAATTTCAGCTAAATATTATGCATTAATGTAGAAATACATCAACCATATGTAATTTCAACATAAAAATAGTTTATATGGTCAAGAGTTCAATTGGCTAAAGTTAGCAAAGGTTATAATTTGGAATGTTTATTTCTAGTAGTTATAAAATATTTGCCTCAATTTCTGCTGCACCTTTTACATTTAACAGGAGTAATAACTTAGAACTACAGGAAAGAAAATGCCTCTTAACCATAAGATATTGTATACTTTCACATTTTTATTTGAAAAAATATATTTTTGTAGTAATATTTTCTTAAAGGATATAAACTAGATGTTAATCAAAGCATCATACATCACCTTACTAGACAATATTCCAAGCCAATAGCTTTGTCTTTTTGAAGGAATGGTAACAGTATTACACAATAACAATGTAATGGTATTTGGGTTACATTAAAGATCATTAATGCCAACTAAGTTTGTAACTAACTAAGATATGAATTTCCTGATAACAAAAGAAAGAGGGTCTCCTAAAATTTTTATGCATCATTTTAAAATTTCCTTTAAGTAAGATCTGTATCTATTGCTATATCAGAGACAGTTTTCTAAATGTGTTGTCCAAACTTTTACCACTTTAGAGCTGAAAAAATTAAATGCAATGTTTCCCTTCTGGCACGATACATTTCACTGATGGGACTCATTAGCCTATAAGGTATAACTTGACCAAGCTGCCTTCTAGTTATTTCATTTCTAATACTACTATTTATTTCTTCACAGTAACAGCAATTCATTCTTCAAAATGTATCTCTCTCATTTATACATAACATCTCTCATATACATACTCTTTGATAATATTAAGTAATAAAAGTTTTTACAAATATATGTTGCCACTTAATCTTTGCATTAGTTTTTTGAAAAAAGAAATTTTGAATGAATCAAAAAATGCAGAGAATTACTGCCTAAACGAATTTTATTATCGTTTAACCAATCACCAGTGTAGCAGATACTAATGTATGTTGGTGTAGAGTGCTTTAGACCTAAATATG
This sequence comes from Ladona fulva, assembly GCA_000376725.2. Classification (NCBI taxonomy): domain Eukaryota; kingdom Metazoa; phylum Arthropoda; class Insecta; order Odonata; family Libellulidae; genus Ladona; species Ladona fulva. The sequence goes on from KZ308144.1 coordinate 3,823,172, forward strand.
CCTCTGATACTCAATCTAGCCAATTCTAGTGTCAGTTTGTTGGTTAACTGGTAAATTTTTAAAGATTTTTGTTTGGGTACAAAATACAAATCAGATTTAATCAAGATATTAATATTTTGTCATTTTCTATGTATTACTCAGAAATGTTGATGTTTTTAAGATAGAAAGTGTTGTATTAATTTCTCTCTAATATTTTTCATGCATCCTTGGTTAATCCTTGGTTACTTTAAGCATCATGAAAAGTATTTGGTGAATAGTTATTCCTTCATTAATAGTAATCCTTCAATGCTTTAAAAATCCCTTTTTCCTTCAAGTTGTGTTTAAAATGGTATACTGCTTTAAACTGGTATACTGCTTTAATTCCAAGTGCCAATCTCATAATGTTACCATTTATTGAGAAACTTTCTGGAAGGTTTTATTCTGGAAAGTATGTACTTACATCTTTTTCTCCAAAAAAGTCTTTATAATGTTACAAGAAGAAAATTTATGAATACCATAGCTCTTGCTTGAAATGATTCATTCATTCATCTGGATTGCTTTTTTTAATATACTGAAAGCCTTGCAATGGAACCTTAGTTGTTATTGTATGCAAAATATCTTTTCTTTTTGATTTGAAAGAAATATTATTCCAAAAAGAACATAAATTACACTTAAATGTAATCGACCATTCACAATATGTTAAGAATGCTAGGATATTTAAGTTTGTATACTACTATACACTTTAGATTTATGTTTCCTCAAAATACCATCACAGATTCTTATTGTCTAACAGTATATTTCAATCCAAGGAGGGCTATTGCTGACAGATTGGACAGCATTTTCATTTTGATGTCACTGCCATTCTTTATTGCTTCAAATCTATCTTTAGAAGCCATAACTATAATCTATAAATAATTATAGTTTTGAATTCTTATGCTTGCTGATTATGGATCCACAGCAACCCATTGTTGTGGTGCGACCAGCATGAATTTGGTTGTACCAGAACATGATGATGAATGCTGAATTAAATAGATTTATATTAAGAAATATCGTTGTTCCTCTTCATTCACTTACAAAACTGAAAATGCTGGGAGTGTAGAATTTAAAGTGAAATTCCACCTTATAGAATTCTAGAATTAGGGCATATTTCATGATGTCTTACCTTAATAGTTGTCAAATATCCATGTAAATATCCAAAATCACATTCAGCTTGGAGATGAGAATTGATCTCCTTTATAAGTATACTTCTCAACTTGAAAAATTTCTTCGTTAACGAAGGATGGATTACACTGCCCTTGTTCATCATTTTCCTGGAAGTGAATAAAATATTAACATAAATATTTGTTCATTGTTTGTTGACAAACTGTTGACATTTATTTAGATGGAATAGGAAAATCAGAGTGTGACATTAACATATGATGTTTAGCATGGTATGATTAAAATGTTTTAATTGATTACTTAAAAAAGGCTCCTTATTTCAATCAATACAGAAACAGATGTTACATTTACAGTTTCAAGTTAGTTCTCAACTTTATTTCTATACTCTATATTTGTAAATAATTCTAAATTTGAATCATAAAAAAGAAATGCATTTGATAACTTTAATACCACTACTATTCTGTAATTTACCGTACAAATTTACATACATTGAATGCATTCTTCATAATTCTCACTAGCGAGAGCTCTTTTGACATCCAATATAAAGTCTAGAAGAAAGACTTGTTAATTCATATGGTTTCTAATTCCTCCCATTTAATAAAGATTCTTCTTGCTGTGATGCCTATGATTGACTTCCTTCAAGGAAGTTGGCTTGGCCTTGAAGATATTTTCTTTTGGCTTTTGTTTAATCATGAATCATCTAGGAGAAAGGAAGGGAATAGAGGTTGCTGTTCATTCATTTATTTTAATTTGTAAGTTAATGAATGAGAAACTAACTGATCAGTAAACGTCATATATCATTATAAACTCAGATATCCAATTTTAGAAATATATTTCATTTGAATTTAAAAGCATTGGTTTAAGCACAATATCCTTACTTAAAGCTCATGGTATACTTTTGATAAAATGATTAATATCATTATTTAAGCGCTTTTTTCACATTATTACCTTTTATCTACATCTTTTTTGCTGTCAAATCAAATTAGTATGATTCTTAACAACTACTCATATTTTGTTATATTGTTGTGAAACTTACAAAGTTTAAATTCATGAGAAATTATCAGCTTTCTAGATATTGTTTGTGTATAGTATTAAACTCGTTGTACAGTAGTTGTGGAAAGAAAAGAATAACTTTAATAACAGTCAGTTGTGGACTTGAAACCGAATTTGGTTTCAATATACCAGTCATAAGTCAATTAGGACATAATAAGTTGGATTTTCATTATTTCTTGATAGATTTTGATGGAAATACTTTTTGTGTAGGCCATCTTGTTCCAAAATGGTGTTTGTTAAAATTTTTTATTGAATGAATGAAATCACAGCCACTATGGATAACATGGTGATAATTCTGTGCATTGTACTATGTGGATGTATTATCATGTATTTTGATTCATAATTAGTCACTCTTTTTTATAATTCCATAAATATGCATACACAGGAGGGCTAATTCATTGTGTTCTAGCCAAATATATTCTTGCTTTTTACGATAAATAAATGGAGGACTCTTTTTCTAATCTTAATAATTTTTAATTACTTGAATCTTTTTTGCATTCAAACATTAGACATAATTCAAAAGGCATAGACAACATTAAAAAGTTAGACATTTAAGATATTAGGAAAGATTCGTAGAACTAAATATACATAATTGTTTCTAGAATTATTCTTTCTATGTGAACTGCTTTAATTACTTGCACAGTATCATTCTCTTCTCTTCAGAGATAATCTCATTTAGTTTTAAGATATAAATACCCTGGCAGATATCTTGGATTAAATAATTGCCTTTATTTTGTGGGCGAAATCCTTTCTACAAGAACTGACTCATAAAGAGTATGCATCTGTTAATTACTGCCGTGGCCTTAAGATTCAGCTGAAGTATGAAATTGTCTGTTTATTTCTTTTTGTTATTTGAAAGAGTCTGAGACATAAGAAACATCAATTTTTTCTAATTTATGGCTCAAAAAATCACCCTTGGCCTCATATGCAGAAGCTGGAACAGTACCAGGGTGGATAATATTTTGCTTGTTTCTTTGATATTGGTGTGGTTGAGATACCGACCCTTTTTTGGTTTACTGGAGTATATGATTGTAACAAAGAAAGCACATGCTTTTCTTGATGGATAGAACAGAAATAAAGACTACTGTTAAAAGTTTTTTCATTCCATACTCAAATGAATCTTATGTGCAGTCAAATAAGGTAGCTTTAGATGGAACAGATATTTCTTGTATTAGATATTGCTTATTGCTATATTGGACCAACTTTTTGCACTTCTATCCTAAAGAAGTAGCTAAAAACAGTTTATTCAACCTTACATATTTGTATAAGACCTTCAATGCTTTTATATCCGTATTGAAAATTGATCATTAACCAAAACTCTGGTATACTATATGGATAGTTCAGTTATTACTTAATTTTTCATGTAACTACCTATGCTGTAAGTTAATTCTGATGTACTTCAATTTTCGTTTAATTCTTGTTTAAGAGTTTTATAGTATTATCAATTATTGTAAATTTCATAGTCCTTTATTTGTTTTATTTTGTAGTCATTTTATTTAGTATATGCAGTCCTTTGGAACAGAACGTTATCAAAAATTGTGCATGAAGAATCTTCAAATAGGTATTTATGATTTCTGGATTGATGTAACTGCTTTTTGCACATTATCTGAGCTGATTTTATGACATAATTTCATCACAAGTGTCCTCCCTTTCAATAGTTTCATGTGCCCTAGCATTCCCTATTCAAATCCATTTCTTTCACTTCCTGGTAACTTACCCCACCCTCTATATCATCTAAAAACTTTTTTCTTTGTTTCCCCCTCTGCTTTTTTGCTTATAGTAATTATTGTTAAAAGTGCATCAACAGCTGATGCACATAAGCCCACACCAGGAATCAAACCCAGGACCGCTTTCACCGAAGTCGAACATGTTGCTCACTTGGCTATCTGGGAGCCTTTTTTCCCATGTATTCTACCCTCAATAACATATAACATAATTTACTTTATTAAAACTGTACACATTTCTTGTCTAATTATCAGAACTAAGTGAATTTTTCTGTTTTTTTAATTGTTTATAATTTTATTTGGGTCTTTTGGTGCAAGTCTCTGTATCAATAATTCTTTTCCACAAATTAACTTAAAAGGTAACTCAGTCTTTGAATAAATATAACGATGTTTTCTTATAATAAGAGTTTGTGACACCACATTGAAGTACTTATTAGCAGGAAAGGCATCCTATGATGTGTTTCTCCATGCATTGAAAAGAAAAAGCAACATCATGATAAAATTACATCTTAGCTTACCCTTTTAAATACATGCTTATATATTTTACATGCTAATTGTCATTTCATATGTTTTGACTTTCCTATGTGATCAAATTGCATCTTTGTATAAAAAGATTATTTTGAAAAAGTGGAATTTCCATTTATTTCTATCTATTGTTACATGTTTGTTAGCTTCCTTTATGAGATACCATTTTTATTTAGGAGCTTAAATGTGAATGATATTATAATAGTGTGTCTCATAATGTTGAATTCATTTTTGTGATGAATTGATAGTCTGAGGTCATTACAAATCCAACTCTAAGTATAGAGGGTAGCTGTAGTATCTGGATATATGTAGCTAACATAACCAATAAATAGAAGGACAATTAAAAAGAGTTTAAAGTTTCTCCTGGAAGACATTTAACCTAGTTCTGTTTAACCTAATTTCTTGTTTAACTTTAAAATTATTTTCAATTTAATATTTTTTAACTATTTCATCTTAAGTGCTAATTTAGGATGAATACATACATTATCTCTTTCTTTTATTCTCATTATCATTTCTTAATATTATGTTGAAGAATATTTGATGATATGTTAATTCCTGTGATTCGTGGAAGAAGTTGTTGTATGCTCAGTCCTGAACCTAGCATTGCTTGGGGCAGCAATATTTTTGGGGCAAATATCTGGATTTTCAAGACAATATCCTTCTTTAGTAGCATTGACAAAATAATAAAATCACGGATTATATGAAATAAGGGGAAATGCAAATGACTCAAAGATGTTTGATTTAAAGATAACTTTCTAAAATGAGATAAATGGGATAAGTAAATCCTTCTTTCATCTTGCAATCCTAAATTTTCCTTTCTCTAAATCTGGATTATTTAATAATAAATTCTCTACAAATAGTGTTACCAGAAAATTATATTATTTTGATTTTATCAAACAATACTTCTCTTTCACTCATTAGGATGGTTGAAATCCCTAAAATATTCCTGAAAAGGGTTCTTGAAACATCCTTTGCTTGGGGTACCAAAACATCCTGGGCTGTTGCTGTATATCTTACTTTTTGAGCTCTTTCTACTAAAGTTTTCATGGCTTGAAAACTGAACCAGCCAAGAATGTCCTTTCTTTATTAAGATATATTTCAAGCAGAAGTTGACATCTTTGCTCCATTTTCATATTATTTGTTTTAGGTTTCAATGATGATGCTTTGATTTCTACTTGAAGTAAAGTTTGCTTATGTTTAGTGGTCAGTTTAGGAGTACTACTCAAAATTCTCATTTTCTGGATCAACTTAATTATGATCTACTGAATGTAGAAATTTTAATTATTCATGCAAACATATCTCCTTTCAATTTCTGAGAAATTCAATAATTATATTCTCTTTTCTCATTTCATCTCATTTCTGCATTGTCTTAAATTAATATCCACTTTTAATACAGTTATTTTTAATAATGCTCATTGTTTTGCAATTTTGCATAGGTACATTTCCTTCGTGATGTTACATTCATATACAAAGATGCTTATTTGAACACATAGCAAATCAATGTTGGGTGTTTAAAGAAATTACAGGTATTATGCGTTTGAGTACACAGCTTCTCTTCCAAGTCCTGCTGCTCCTTTTCTTCTTAACACATGGCAGACATGGCAGAAAATACCTTGCTGGATACTGATGGTGTACATCATGCATGCATAATCATAACTTACCTCTGAGTTAACAGAGTTTACAATGAAATTTTATTTTTATCAATCAACAACTTTATGTAAAATTGATATAAAGTTCTATATACAACAGTTATAGCCACAGAGACAATCACATGCTTACAACATTCACAGGACATCACAAAAGCAGTTAATTTATCTATCACAGTAATTCTACATATAATTTAGGAACTATTAAAATTCCATTTTCAAAGTACAGGATTGTACCAAATACTTGTGTACATTTGAATTTGTACAGGAAGTCAATTCCAGTTGGCTTGATATCACAGAAGTACTCAGCAGGTTAACAAATATCTCTTGCTGCTGCTCCAAGGTAGCAATCCTTCTTCACATAATTAAGGCTAACTGCTGAGTGGCCCCTCTTGGGGCATTTTATGACATTTACTGATTTAACTTAATTAAATTAACTGATTTAATTTAATACAAAAACTAAAGCTCACAAATTTAACAGAATAAAATGAAATTTGTTAAAAGTGTGCTTTGTCTCATTTTAATAATAATTTGAATTTAACATTTTTTAAATAAAATTAATACTGAATTGATGTATAAAAGATAAATATCCTTTTAAATACTTTTTTATAACATAATGAAGTATGAAATATGAAGTTATGACTATCTAATAATTACATATTAGTATGATATTTGAAAAGTGATGGTGCAAATTATGGACACTTTAATTTAATGCTGGTCATTGAAAAATACTGATCAGTTTTGACAATAAATGTATAGCTCTCAAAAAGAAAGCACATTTCTACCTTGGTTGCTCAACAATTTCCGCAATGAAATGTCTTCATGGAGCATAAATTATAAATTTACGTAATACTTAATAAGTTGCCTGAAACTTGTTACTTAAAATGTCATGCTTTGTAGGATTTAACTGTGTTATCACAGTTTGTTCCTTTTAGCATACAGTAGAGGGCCACAAATGGCCATGTTGAGGCAGGTAAAATTCAGATCAAGATCCTTAAGGATCTGCATAGACAGCCATGAGGGGGGTGCAAGCCCCGCTCACCTTGTATTTGTTCCTGATTGCTTCCTCCTCCATTGTTGTTGCACCTTTTGCCTTTGCTGCAAGCCCCCGCACATGCATCATGTTGTTTTTGGCAACAGAGTTTTTCACAATGGGAGGAATGGCAGCAACATACTCATCCTTTTCTGGTGGATTACTTGAGATGAATACTTTGTAAAGAATGCTGAATAGCATTCCAACTGTAATGGTGATGGCAGTAGCAAGGAATGAGTGCCATAAGTAGGACACTCTGTAAGGAGCAAATGCATCCTCCCTGTAAACAAAGAAATAACAATCTATTAGTTCTCTTTTATAGCAATGGATTTTGGATGAATAAGTAACTCTTACTGTGGAGTGTGAAATAAAATTAGATAGGAAAATAAATGAGCAGTTCAGTAATAAAGTTCAGTAATAAAGTTCAGTCAGAAAGAGAATTAATAAAAATCATTAGGGTGAGAAAAGCAAAGCTCATTGGACACTTACTCAGGCATGACTACTTTTTATAAGACAAATTGGAAGGAAAAATTCTCGATAAAGAACCAAGAAACTGGCCAAGGACTTCACTTTTGAAAGTTATGATGATGGGAATGGGATACACATCATATAATGAAATGAAGATGAGGGCTGAGAAATGAAAAGGTTGGAAGTTGTGACTGCAATGAGAAGGCTTTATGTCTTTAGGGAAGGAATGAATGAACTGTAGGATGCATTTATGAAATCATAGCATTGCTGCAAAATTACAGATTATCTTATAATTTTATGCATTTATATTTTATTGATCGTTGATTTGCTGAATTAGATGTCTCTTATTATAATATTAATTCACATTCAATAGTTAGTTGTCTGTATTTAAATTATCTTTTTCTTAATGCCATGGGTCCTCATTTAGAAGGTGCTTACTTGTGCAATAATTGTTTAATTTCATTGCTACTTCTTCACTCAATTTTTTGTAGAGGTTATTATTTTGCCATCATAAATGCTTAGGAATTTTAATATAATATGTTAAAATATTTAATACATATTTAAATCATTAATAGTCAATTTTAACATCCTATGTAAAAGAAGCAGAGCTATTCATTCATATTAACCTTATAATTTTCCAAATTATTGTAAAAGACATTGTAATATATTGAAATACTAACCTGATTGCAGGAGTTGCAGGAACTGTAATATTAAGCATACTACTACAGCCATCGATAGAAGTGGGGAGAATATCATAAACACGATAGCCAGCTTCCAAGGAAATTTGGGCTCCTGCTGTCATCCATCCTACAACTCCTACCCCAGAAAATAACCCAATTGCAGCACCCTGTAAATAAATATGAAATTATTAATAAATTTAAGTCATCATTCAAGTTTGATACTATCTCAAAATTGAGGAACCAAATGATACTCACCACAGAATTAGCAAATGGGACATACATTCCAAGGAGAAACACACCCAAGAGTGATCCAGTGAAGAAACTTGACAGGGAAATAGCAACCTATGTAGGAGAAATAATCTAATGAATTCCTTGAAATTTATTTCTTATTATTCTTTTAATAATTAATATTAATATTTTAATTGGTTTTGAAAATACACAAATATAAGCTAAAATTATAATTTTTTCTACAGAACTTTATGCAAGAAACTTAGCCATAATGATATAAATATGAATTTTAAATTACTAACAAACAATAATCCTGGCAATCATCATCTGTAGAATTTCTTTATGATACCCTTAAATGCAAATATTTCTTATGTAAGAATGCCTGAAATAATGAATTTATCTCTTTCTTCAACTGTTACATTTTAGCTGACCTCAGAAGCATTCCAAATTAATAAACGATAGATATACAATCATAATGAAAAGTTGCTGATCTTCTGAGGGCTCCTGGATTGCCAAGTAGGCAACAAGTTCAACTTTGGTGAAAGTGGTCCCAGGTTTGATTCCCAGTTATTAACTTGAGATAAATTTTATATTTAGTCAAATAAAAAAATATACTTACAGGCACCAGTCCTCCCATGTATGGCACTAAGAATACAACTCCATATGAGAAAAGGCCAAATCCTAATGCAAGAGCTTTCACAGCAATTGCAGAAGCCCTTTCAGACAAGCGAATCTTGAGCAAAGCTGACTTAGGAACACTTCCAGATTGAGATCCTTTGCAAAGCTTGGCTTCAGCAGAGCTCCCAGTAAGTTCAGTAAACCAGATGGCAGCCAACGAATTAACTCCAGTTGATACAGTACTAAAAAGAGCAAGGAAAATCACATCATGAAACCAATGAAATCAAAGAGTATATCCTTGGTTTTGTTCAATAGCTTTAGTTACTTTTAATTTTTGTTCAATAGCAATAGCTATTCATACTGCCAGCAGGAAAACTTCTGGCATTGTGCTTAATTTAGTATGTATTCTTACATTAATATGCATAAAATAATTTAGAGATTGGGCAATTATTATTCTATCAATAATATTTGATGCTCACCTCAAGCCAGCACTGAATATCCCAGAAACAAAAAGACCAGGAAATCCAGGGAAATCACCAAGAGAATCCATGACAAACAAGGGAAAAAGCTGGTCAGGTTTCTTCACAGTCTGAAAATAGAAAGAAATATGTGTTATGAACTTGAAATAATAGACTTGGAGTAAGTGTGACTCGTTAATCATTTAAAGTACATCATTTTGTACAATCAGTATTATTTATTTAGTATTTATTACCTGACTTATGAGAGGATCACAGTCAAAATAAGCAGCATATATAAGCATTCCAGCATAAACAGTCAACAATGAAACTAGTGTCCATCCTGCAGCATTAATCCAAAGCATCCTGGTTGAGATAAAAAAAAAATACTGATTCATTCCTAGCTAAAATGCACAATTTTATGTATACATTAAAGTTAAGTTTCAATAATTGCAGTAAACTCAATTTTTAATTTTTGATTGAATTGAATTGTAAATGTTTGAATTCTTTATATTGAAATAGTAAATAACAAAGAGTTTTAGAATCAGAAGAGAAAATAAATGTATGAATTAAATTTTTTGATAGTTTCAGTAGTACTTTTATAAAATTATCTGAATAATAAAGTTGCTTGTCAATATATGAAACATTTCCTCAATAGTAACTTCAAAAATGTATTTTCACTTACGTTCGAGCTTGTGCTACAGTTGCAACCGAGAGATATCTTTGCACCTGAAGCTGATTAGCACCATATGTGCCAACGTGAAGACATCCAACACCAAGAACAACTGACCAAACACTGTATCTGTCAGTGGGATCAGGATTCCAGCTAATGATAGAAAAAAAATAGTCACAACAGGTCCTCGTTATAAGATAGGAAACATTCATGAGAAACAGCTTGAGTTTTATAAATATCATTAAAGAAATGTCCTATTTAAATCTTTTTAAAGGTATTTATTTAGTGAATTTAAACAATTCTAAACAGAATGGGTAATCTATGTAAATTTCCCCGTAGCTGTTACTTCATAAAAATAAATTATTCTTAGAAATTAATTTGATAATTATTTTTGAAAAGGAAGAAACTTTCTTGAAAGAGTACTGCTTCCTTATACCATTCTATATATCAGAGATGAGTAGCTGTGTATGTAATTTAACTGGATATTATCAGAAACTCACTTGAAAAATATGTTCCTTCCAGATGCTTCATTACGCTCCCAAACAGTGGAAATCCCTCCAATATCTATGGTTCCCTTTACTAGCACAGCAATCATCGATCCATACAGAATTACAACTTGGAATGTGTCTGTCCAAACCACTGCCTTCATTCCTCCCTGCAAAAGGTAATGATACTCATTAGATGATTAGCATAAATTTAAATTATTTTTGCATTTATTTGAGGAGTAAATATAAGTTAATTTGATAATTAAGAGTAAGCTTACAATTGTTGTGTAGAAGATGCAGACAATGTACATGACAGTCACTACCACTTCTGTACTAAGTCCAGTCACTGAAAAATAAACAATTTAAAGTTAGAAATATAATATATAAATTTAATATCTATAATTCTGCAATAATCAGAATACTATTTTACCATTTATGATTCATATTTATTATTAATAAATGAATTATATGTAATTATATTTATATTATTACATATAATTCATTTATTATTAATAAATGAATTATATGTAATTATATTTATATTATTCAATATTTTAACAAAAAAGAGCAAATACTTATATTGAAGTTAATTGTAATTTATATTATTTGAGTTAATAAATTATCATTAGAAAAGGAAATTACCTTGATGCAAAGCCAATGCAGGAGCATACAAAACCAGAGCGAGATAGAGAACCTAGAATATACAATAGAAAAAATGTAAATATTATTAAATTACATTTATGAATTAAACTTAGAGTAAAATATAATCAATTGATAGCATCCATTGCTGAAAATAATTTTGAAAAGTTAGGAATAGATTGCATGATTATAAATCATACTCTGTGGCAATTAGAGCTAAAGAGAAATATTTCCCAACAATAAAAGTAGGTGATGAGTTCAAGGAATCCTATAACTCCTTATATAAATTAAAAAATTCTCTTAAATTTAATATATTAGTACCTACTGATATCTCATGTGAAATCAGCCATAATTTAATATTTTGTGATAAGTAGCTTACATGCATCATATGTACTGTTATCATTTAAATAATATAACTTACCATTTGGAATGTGAACAAAATTGATGCTTGGAGCTGAACCCATCGATTGAATCTCAATCCAAAATACTGAAATATAAAGAGACAATGACTTAGTCAAGCATATCTTCCAATAGCATTTTTATCAATTAGATGCATAAATAGATTTTTATATAAATATTTAAGAATATATATATTGCATACCTCGTATGCTGATGTCACTTGTAACTTATGGAACAAAGGAACAAAAATATATCCAGCAATGGGTACTACAAAAAATGCAGCCAATCCAAAGAGCCACATTTGTGACCCAAACAAGTAGACTTCGGCAGGTTGTCCCATTAATGTAATTGAAGACAGGAAACTGGAAATAAAATTTCAGGAAATACGTTAAAATTAGTTTGACAAAACATTTTATAAACATTTCGTGTAAATTGAATACAGATACATTTTTTCTTTGAAAAAAAACAGTAATCTTTCACGTAAGAGTACCATTTAATTGATGACGTTCTTCTAGAAGAGCAACTTTTGATCAATCTGATTTCCTTAGAGAAGCTATTTCTGCTGAAAATAAGCTGTGATTCCTGTGTAAGTCTTCCGTGCTAACGTCGTGAGAATATCTTAATAGTTGGTAATTCATTTCTAATACATATAAGCAAAGGAAGTGTAAGCGGCAACAACCAAGGGACGTTCTTTACCTCGGTATGTTGAAGAATTCATTGAAATTATGAGATAATTAAAATATTACGTAGAGCTCGATAAAAGGATGACGTTCGTCATCCTACTTTAACACTCATTATTTTAGTTTTTCATGCGGAAAATTTTCTAGAGGTAGTGATATAATTTTTATCCCCTTCAGTCGTGTAATTTTGTACGGTGCTTCTCGGTTTGTGCAAGGTGACTTATTGTTGGTCCGATGCAATTGTTGATAATATACTAAATAAATTACCACGTAAACTAAGAAAACCCTAGCAAATCTTGAGATGTAAAACGTCATGAATAAATAGAGGAGAAAAAGAACGTTTATATAAGTGAAACCGGAAGAGATTCCTTTATGAAGTCCTTAATTGGTTCGTCGTCACGGAAAAGCAAGGACACATTTCCAGGCAGCGCTATTTGAACGCTGCACCTGGTGCAGCCAAGTTCGAAAGAAATAGAAAAAGAGCGGAGAGGGAGGAGACAATAGGTAGTCGTTATATTATTTCTTGGTTTATCACGATCAGTGACAGCATTTGCCGCCGTTACATAATAGCGGAATTAAAAGCTGCCGTGACGGGAAAATTGTCGGCAATGTTGATGGCAAACGTAAATCACCATAAAAAGAAATCTTTCTAGGCTTTTGAAAAGTAATGTTATTAAATCGAGCGTACTATACATTGTGCACTATGATGCAATAGGGTTATAAATCTCCCGATGAATATAAATCATCGATAATTCTACACCTTCAAGTGTTTGAGAAATCATTCTTCCAATGTAACTTATTGACTGTTTATAAAACTTTTTCTTGTTAAATTTGTTGGAGTTCTGATTTAATAAGTGAATTGAAACCTTTGGAGATCGTATTTTCTGGACTTGTTTTCTGTGGAAGCATTGCATGAGATCGTAGAAATTTTTAGCAAGCAAAATTTACGTAGTATTAATTCCATGTTGTAAAATCCCCTGAAATAGCCAAGTAAATAATAATATGAAAAGATATAAGTACTAAGAACAAAGTATTTACAGCTTTTCTGGAGGAACTTAAAATCTTAATTCTTTCCTGTTTGTAAATATTGCATCGATATTTAGTGAAGTTTTTTGTATCACGTTTATTCGAGACAAAAAATGCCTGTGTTATCCGTCAATTCCCCAAGGCTTCTCCCAGTGACCTTTCTAGATTAGCGGTTGAGGTCATTTACGGGTCTTTGAACTTGGCTTCGAATTTTAGCCAGTTCATCCATCTTTCATGAGAAACCATCAACTCGGCACCAAATCCTATGCTATAGTAAATTGAACGCAAACCCGGTTGCGCATTTAGTTGCAGATGTCCTTAACCCGTTTTCAAAGTATTCGCTCAAAAAGTTTTTTCCTTGAAGAAACGCGAAGGTTTCCGTGCTATAATTTTTGGATCAAATATCACAGCAGTATTTATATAAGTATTTCCTTGTTTTTAGTGAAATGTGAATGAATATGAATCTTACTCTTAATTCGTGTTCTCAAATACTTTCAAATCTTAAATAAACGATCAATCTAAGATAATAATTGATGAAATTGCGATTGTTGATGCAAATATGTATCGGATAATTCGATACCTATTTCATCATCGTTTTCATTGATATATTTCTGTAATTTATTCATTGATAAATATATTCTTTCTTCTCCTTTTTTCAATGACATATTAGATGAAAATGTCGTTCTAATGTCACTATGATAGTGATTTCATGGCGCAGATGCTTAAAATGTGGCATTTGATTCTTTTAATTATCATTGCATTTTTCTTTCCTACTTAGGAGTCGATGTTGACGGTTGGTGAGTTTATCATTGAAAGCTCGAATTTTTCAAGGATCATTCAAGCTCCGCCCAAGGAAGTCGCCTTCAAGGCTTTATTTCTTGGTGGATTTTCATTCGGAAATTTTGAAACAGTGTTTTCCGTTCATTGCTTACATGTATTTTCAGATATACCTCAACGTTAGTACCTGTCGTATTTATCGTCACCTTTTTAAGATATTTGGGTAAATTATCATTTTACAATCAAACTCAGAGGCTTAAATCTGATTTTATATAGATATATACACATCTAAACATAGATGCTTCATCTAAATGTCTACCAAATGTGAATCTCTGTTTATCTTTGATCAAAGGTTACAAGGATATCGGGCGTCGGAAAACGAAGGTGCTTTTTAAAAGTGTATGAGGAAAAGGGACTCTCCTAAAACTTAGGACGAATTTCAATGAAATGAGATAGGTGGAGGTCACAAGTAACTCCTAGCATCTCAATGTGTCACTTCAATCAATTATGATCGATGTAAAGTAGCGCATTCTAAATTTTGAAATTTGAATCTCGCGGTATCCTGAAAATAGGCTATTTAGTCGCGAAATCGATTGCTGGAGAGTATTAAATTCAAGGTAAAATTGTATTATAGTTAAAATGCATAATTTATTCTGCCGTTTCGAGAATATTTTTGGGATTTAAATTGTTTTTCCAAAAAGGTACTTGAAATGAAGTACGGTTACGACTAAAATACACGGGAATGATTGTGTAACCCATTATCCCAATGAAAGATAGCCTAGATGCATGTGAGTGGCTTTTCGAAAGTTTTTAATTAATCGCTATCTCCCAAATCTGTGGCTTACCTCGCTAACATGGAGAGAGCCACGGGTACAGTGCTCATGCTGCGGTTGCCCATAAGAAATTCGCCGGAGGATTGCCCTCCTCCTGCGCTCTCCGCTTGCCCCCCGTCTGCTCCCCCTTTGGATGGCGCTCTAGAGAATCCTCCGGTCCACCTGCAGAGGATTTGGCGCCAGTTGAACCCGTGGTAGATCCCTATCATTGCGGAGACGACCAGCATCCCGGCAAAAACTGCGTAATCCTGCCATCCGAAGTGCCGGTCCTTAACAGGACCGCTCCTAAAGATAGAGGCTGTGGTGGACATGATCTCGGAATCCATGGTAGTTGGTTGTGTTGCGACGAATGTAAATGTCCCGGTAAAGTCTTCAAGTCCGTCCTGAAATAATAAGAGCAATGCAAATATTAGAAAAGAAACCAAGTACTATTTGAGTAACGATTGGCTTGGTTGCAAATACAGAAAGTTTCGTAGCGTTCCAAATGGAAATCCAGCAAAAAGGACACATCGCAGAATCAAAGCGCTCTTACATAGCTCGATTCGGATGAGTTAGTTAAAAATTTCAGGAGCAGAACACCTTTTCTCGGTAAACTTTAGGAATCTGTGTCCGAGTGCTGCTGCCTGGCGTGTGGTAATTGTGGCAATTGTAAACTCGGGCTGGCATGATCACCTAGGGGGCTACAATTGTAAAGCAGGGCACCGATTCCGAAAGTTAACCCCTTTTCTTTTTTTTTCTACGCACAGCTTTTTTAAAAGCTGACTGAAAAGAAAAGGTGAGATTATAGTAATAATTTTGCCTGGTCTTTAGATTACGGAAAGGAAGCAAAGAATGTAATCATGTTTTCGGCACTGGCATCTATATTCGGTAATTCAGCCAAAATTTTATTCGCCTCCATTAGACGGAAGATACTTTTCTAAAAGAAAAACAACACATTTCAAAATGGCTTTCTTGAAAATAGGACGTTCTACTGAGACATGCAAACTTTTCACTTTGGGAGGGAAATTTAAGGAAAGAAGCTGGGTCAAATAGCATTATCGCCGTAGCGTGGGCTAGATTCCAGCCTTGTTATCTGTAGTAATTTCTTCGGTAATTGCTTAAACATCGATCCATTAATGCGCGCAAAAGAGCTTTTTTTGCCGCCAAGTTCATTAATCCGCTGGAAGCCCCGGGCATTCTACGAGCTTTTCCAGCTTTCAATCTCAGCAGGCTGTTACACAATAAACGCAAGCATTCTTTCTGATACCCTTCCAATTCAGCTGTGATGCCAATCTACGATTGACTTAAGAGTTCCGGACAGTGGAATAGAATGGCGATGTTTAGAAGTTGTATTGAGAAAAACGGAATACAGACTACTTGTAAAGGTTCAGACTTGTAAGAGAGGTCGCTAAAGTTGGACTGCTATGATGCAAAGAGTAGGGGAAAGAGTGAAAGAGTATATGAAACAGTTTCCCGATTCTCACGTGACTTAATAATTTGTCAGAAATTATTCGCGAAAAACGCTCTCTGTCTGTCACCCACGATATTCGCACGTGGCGAACAAAAACTGTTAGAGCGAAAGAAACTAATGTCACGACCAAAAGAAACTCCTGGCCTTGAGTAATTTTTCGCAAAAATTCTAACTTCTAGAGAGCTGTGCGACTTGTGACTGCTACAGTCAATTTTTGACCTCTTCATTTCGCTATCCAAACTGATCTTTTCAGTCCGAATTCATCCGGATAAATATTTTCCCTGATGAACTGGAGAAAGTTCGTTTCGCAAGGCGGGACTTCGTAAGACTGGTGGGATAATTTTTAACATGTCTATTCCGGAAACCCCGGGTTTACGAAAGGAAGAAGAAAGCTGAAATCACGCGACGGAGTATGAAACAATGCATAATAAGTGATACCCTTGAGAATATTTAAATCAGTAGTTTCTCAAAGGATACCTGCTGGAACTTTGAAAAGATGCTGGAAGACTCTACAAAACCATCGCAGAATGAGGGTATCACAACATTGCGGTCGCTATTAGACTCTGTATAAAGCTTTATTCTTTTACTACACTTTTGAATAGTTGCAATTAAATAAATGAAGGGGCAAAGGGATAATTTTAAGATAAAAATATGCAAGCAGAAGGCTGTAATTTTGACATTATACGTGTAATAATTAACTATAATATTTGGAAATTTCATTTCTTGCTATAGATATATTCAAATGTATTTTATTTTCATTGTAAAATATAACAAATAAGCGTATCGGTATGATAATTTATTTGAGATGCCAACGGAAGAGCCTTTATGAAATTATGCTGCTTATCATTAATTTCATCCAAACAACTTCACGAATGTGTTCATGCTGGCGTTATAAATTGCAGCAAATTGGCCGGTATTAAACAGATTATGGAGTGTCTCTCATAACCTTGACTCAATTTGATATCACTGTGATATATTGTCATCTCTAAAAATTTGATAACATATCAATAACTAATGCACTTCTCTTGCCCAGATGTTTGCTCCAAAATTTTTTGGAAGATCCATTCATGAACATTTTAGCTTTACTCTTTACTGCATTGTCAAGTAGAACGGAAAGTTATGAAATGCATAACCTAATAAGTCATACTGTAGTTTTCGTCAAGAAAATGAATTACAGTTACAGTACAAAAACCGCTAAGTAAGTCAGACACAGACAGCGGATACATTCCCGGTTAAAAAGATAAAATAAGTACTTAAAACTCTTAACATGCAGATAAAGTTTTAGTTTTAAAATCTGCAGATAGAATTGGTTTAATATTTCTGTTCATCTGTTTGTGTTCCATTACTATCATTTAAATCACGATAATTAAACTTATGAAAATGAAAATGAATTTTAAGACCTTTTTGTGAAGTATGCTTATATTCGTGGAAGATGAGAATAAATTTAAGTTTTATTAGTTGAAATATAGTTTCAAAGGGAAGCTAGATGTGATTATAGCGTATCTCGCCAGGACAATTCAAAATTTCTCTTGCATATTCTATCGAATCGACTATATGGTGACTACTGCCAAGTTTCCGACTGTCTTTTGGCAAACGCCGCAGATAAGCTCGCAGATTTGGTCGCCATTTGCGTTACTGAGGCGGAAAACTAAATTTTAAGTTCGCAAAATACTCGTTCACAAAAGGGACGTATGGCTAGTTTAAATGCTTGAGGCCCACTCAGGAGGATCACCGCTGTGCTCATAGGTGGCAAAAGACTGGCCCCAAGCAACCTCCATGACCTCCTTTTCCTCTTTTCTACTATTCAACAAATAAGCAAACTCACGCGGATGTAGGGATCGGTTTGCGAGAACCTCGAGAGATTTTCGCAGAAATGATCTTTGAATACATTTATCTAGATGTAACTTTATGGGATGTTTATTCGATATTCGAAAGACACGTGGTTGATATGCTTACGAAAAATATATTTTCGAAACGTTACGCTGTTTCCCGAGTTGGTGATGGTTTCTAAATTGTGTCGCGTTTGGAAGGAGTATTCCGTCTGTTGAACTTTGAGCTCGAATTGAATGATCAAAAGAATTGTTTACTCACGCTATAGAAGCCATCATCCCCTGAATTTCCTCCTGTAGCATCCACGCTCATTGGAAGCACTAGCACAACTGAAAAGTGCATTCCGCAACCTCACGCGTATGAGTGGGGGAGCGAGATAGTCGTCTTACAAGAAGGAAATCTAAGGGGAAAGTAATAAACACTATGGATGCATTATTCCATAATTCGATACTGTTACGGAACTGTAGACGGTGGCAATCAAAAACAAAGCCCATCGTTTAATGTACATACAAATAAATAGTCGGTAAAATTAAAAATTGATGAAGATGTTTATATTCGTAAGCTATCATAGGAATGGGTCCAAGTATCATCTCAATCATGATGCACTGTAAATTTTTAGAGAGATTTTCCGAAATTTTCTTTCTGTAAAAGAAATTAGCCTTGACTAGGTTTTACTTTTATATTTCCTGTTTTTCGAGCTCACCGAGAAATTAATTAGTTTTGTCCATAATTTAGCTAAGCAAGTTTTTAATTTTTTTAACTTTAGGTTATCAAAAATTTAAATCACCATAATACCCCTATTTATAAGGCCTAAATGAGAAATAATTTCGATAAAATGTCTTTATGTGATTAAGTTATTTTTCTGGGTTTCTGCTTATCAGCTGTTTCTCAGTGGAATCGTAAACAAAAAGATCGCTTCCTTACTGCTCTAATTTTGATATTACCTTCATGTGATGTCCTCAGGGTAATAAAAGAAGGACAAAGAGAGCTTAAAACGTAATAAAGTCGGCTTATTGTTTCAGATAAATTTCCTCTGATGGCAGGTCAAGAGCCCCGGAATAGATTCCGAGATAAAGGAGGAATTCTTTTCATAGATGGAATCCTTCAGGTGGACACGTGCTTGAATTTACGTCGGGGTGGAGAGAGTAACAAACAAATAAGCATACAGCGAAAGTGTCAATTGGTCGAGCCAATGTTGAGTCATTGTGGTTTATTTTCTAATAAGAGCAAGAATGTTTGGCATTTGTGAATAAAAAAATTCCTTCGCCATCAGATCGTGATATTAAATTATCAAATTTTCCATCTGTAAGAATTGATAGGCTGAAACTGTCCTCTTGAAGGTTCCACATAGTCATTCTTGAAATCATCTATACATATTTCCTCTATGTTTCGAGTCAACTCTATAATGCAATACTGCATATTGCTAGCTTAATTAAAAGACTGAAATATTTGTGTTCTTCTTATCGGTTATTTGAATGTGTGGGTTTATTTGGAAGAAGTTGTGAAATAGCTAAACAGTGTTCAAGTTATAAATGAAAATTTTAATTTTATCTTCCCTGTACCTTCTTTGATTGTTTAACTCAATAACACTCCGTTTTAGGACCTCTTGGAGATATGAATACATCGAATTTCAAAATTCGCGTCTCTCTTTCCGTAATTCAAATGCTGTTCACAAGTTTTCTAGTTGATCCGGATTGATTTAGTTATTAAG
The DNA here is from genome assembly GCA_000376725.2 of Ladona fulva. Taxonomy (NCBI): domain Eukaryota; kingdom Metazoa; phylum Arthropoda; class Insecta; order Odonata; family Libellulidae; genus Ladona; species Ladona fulva. The sequence continues at coordinate 3,843,242 of KZ308144.1, forward strand.
TAAACAAGGTGCTTAGGTGAGGGAAATGCAATTAATTTGATAAGTAGGTATAAAGAACTTCAATATTCATTAGAAATCATACAAGCGGTGACTTCATCTAAACATAATAGGAGAGCGAAATACATAATATGCTGAGAGAAAAGTGTCGCAAAAACGACTTGCGACTTTGTAAATATTTGAAAATACTATTCAGAGATTGTTTTTTTGCGCTCGATGAAAACTTTTAATTCAATTCGTAAAGGAAGTTACATTCGTATTCATACAGAAAATCTAAACGAATTTATAAAATTCACTTCTAAGAAAATGTTCAACTTTATTTGGAATTTATGACGGTACGATAATTTGATATAAGCTTTTAATTGTACAATAATACAATAAATGCCTTTTTAATGTATATATAAGTAAATGGTTTTCATTTCAAACTTATCTTTAAATAAAATTGTTTGAAGAATCAATTGCTTCAATTATGAGAAATGCCAGAAGGATTATGTTTAAGTACTGAGCCCAGCATGTAAAATATTTTTCTTTTAGCTATAATCCGGCAGATTTTGAGGAAAAGCGAATTACTAAAAAGAGACATTATCACTACGAAGTTAATAGATAATAATATTTATTGCGTATCGCGGAGAAATTGCTCGATTATATCCAGCATGGAAAATGTTTTGTTTTCTTAGGAGATGCCGGTTACGTCACGAGAAGTGGCGGGCTTCGAATGATCTCTCTATAAGAGCATTTATCTCAGCAAAAAGCTCTCCCTAGAATATAAATGAGCAAGTTAACTTATTCTCACCGTTTTTGGCGCGTTGTCTACCGGCGACCTTTGGCGTGCATTGAATGAGAAACCGAAATACAACTCCTGTTCCAAGGACTTGTAATAGCATGGGGAAAGATCGAATTTTTGCACCTATGTTTGGTAACAATTTGCCATTGAAAATTCGTCTACAAACAGAGTGCAGAATTATATGATTCATAATGAGATGTGGTAAAAGTCTTGCTGACGATCGTGCTCTCTCTTTCCTTTCCCTTCAGTGTTTTCCCGACATATATGTCGCCATAAGGAGAGATTAAACATTACGTTCCCCAGTGTTTCGGCTTAGGTCAATGGTAAAGAGAGTGATTTTTTCTAAAGAACTATAGGTGCATAGAACAACGCTTATTTGTTATCGAATGGATTGATCGCCCGTTGAAGTCTCCAAGATCGTTGGAAAGGACCTTCTGGATTCCGGAATGAATTATGAGCATAAAACATTGCCAAAATGGTGCATTAAAGTTTTATTATTATTTTCTAAGAATTGAGTTTGTATTGTAATGCGAAAAGTCCTTCTATAAAGGGAAAACGACGGATATTATACCAATTTATTGGGATGATTTTATTGAAATGATAGCACGCGCATTGAAATCACCGATTGAAGTCTATGGCGTGTTTCGGTTTTTTGAAAAATTTATTATGCTGAGAAGTTAGAAAACTTCAAAATGAATAAAATATGAATATATCAAGCAATTACAAGTATATCAGGTTTTAAAGCGGAACGAAAGAAAAGAGCATCTAATCAATGAATAGAAGTATCGACCGGCGAATAATCTTCTGCCAAACTTCATCGATCAATAAAAGGATAAATTAACTGTTCCTTCTCATTCGCACAGCTTTCACTTACTTTTTAGCTTCGACGAAAACCGATGGATACCGGCCTTTGCAACTCTCAATTCCAGTCCTTTCGGAGGCCTTCCCCGGTCCAAAGTCTGCAGGGAAAAATCCAGAAGTTTCCCTAAAAGTCCTCAACTTCGCTCCTTGGTACCCAATCCAACAGCCCTTTCGGCAGATCTAACCCGTTGACTCGAAATGCGGCGCTCGGCCTTCTTCTAGCCGGCGTTCACGCCAAACCAAGAGACAGCAAAATGGCACACCGCACTTCTCGACCAACTGACTGACACTGCTCCAACCACTCGCGAAGTTGGGACATATATTGGTGGTGAGGTGCGAGAGAGAGAAGAGAGAGGGAATCGAGGAGGAGGGAGAGGAGAGGAGCAGAGTGGAGGAGGAAGAGAGTCGGCAAAACCAGTGCGTATGGACGCGCGGAGGAGGAGGAAAGGTGGTTTTGCCAATGGAAGGGTGGAGGAGAGGTCGGGAAGCGGTGCCGTGTAACAGGTGGGGAGGGATGCTGTAGGCGAGGTGGGAGAGGCGTGCGTGTTTCCCTGCGATACGATTCTAGGTAATGGTCGGAAAAAATGGGAGGATTCTATAATTCGAGAGGAGATGATGCTAACCTGTGCGTTCCGTAGTATTCCGATGAATTCCAAGTGGTGGTGGGATGGGCTGTGCGTACGAAAGAATGCGGTTCATAAACCAAACCTTAACCAAAATTTTCGTCCATTATAATGGAGAGTTAGGGAAACAGAATTGTTTTCTACCCATTCGCCGATTGCGTTACGTGAATTTTAGAACGGACGGACTCGTTATGTGGTTTCTCCGATAGTCCAAGAAATAAAAATAAAAGAGAAATCTGCTGAAAATATTTACATAAAGTATTTATTTTGACAATACATTTTCCGAAGCTGCTGAAATCATCGCTCTCATCCATTTATTCTTCAGCAGGACATTTTAGAAGAAAAGAAACCGAAGCAAAATTAAATCAATTCTATGAACGCAGAATGTATATGGTAAAGGCAAATAGCTCTACTGAAACTCACCTGTAAATAATCTATTGTGTTGCTCTGGGATTCCATTCTTAGCCTTGACTCTAGTGATTTTCTTAGGCATATTGATTAATATTGTTTAAGACGTGAAATTGCTGTCATGTCGTAATTAGTATTATTTAAGTATTAACAATGGATCCAAATCTATCAAGCTGTGCTTTTAATTCAGAATTATGTAATTAATTTGTTTTCTTCGTTGCTTTATATTAGGAAGTTGTATTCTTCGTAATTTTATATTTTAGCGGTCCGTAAAGAGTAGGATATCTAATTTATTCTTTAGATTTCTCTCAATGAATAGGTTTACTTGTGTATCATTTTAACTATTCTGATTTTATAGTAACCCAAATCGAAATCAGATTCGGGTTGGTAGCCATGACCATAAAAATACATCCATAAGTTTAAAGGAATGTTATGCCTTTCACTAAACCATATAATCGTTTTATAAAAAATGTGATTTTCAATAAAAAATTTTTCTTCGAATATAAAATATATTCATTGATTTTGTAAAGATGTCATGTAAATTAGGGGTTATTTGTCCTTGTTTGTCGAAATATTGGCTTTTATTTGAATAATAATGACATATTATATCTTTGCAAAGAAAAAGGAAGATGCCTCTATGCCTATTGATTTACTTTCATTTGCTCTTATCGAGAAACATAAGATGGCGATAGAAGTTGCGCGATAATTTTCCGTGAATTAAATACATCTTTTTCTCCTAAGTTTAGCTATTTTCATGGTTTTTTTTAACAATTGTATTTACATATTTTAAATTAGAGTACCTTAAAGGATTCCACAATTTCATTTCCATCCCTATGGTATAGCTTTCCTATCTATTGTAGTAAAATCAGAACAATGAGTTCCAAGTATGTTTTTCGGAGCGTATTTAGCAAAACAGTTTGTTTGAATATGCTAAAGTAATTATTGATGATATTTTTGATATTATTTAGCCTTTCTCTCAGAAAAATTAATAATTTCATAACACTTTAAAGTCACAATGCCATATAATTTTCACATAATTTCTAACAAAAAGGAGAAAATTGCAGAAATTAAATATAAGTATATTTCTTATTCTGATTAACCTTCATATTTCATTCCCTAGTTTCCTCTTACATGCTTGATGACATTGTTTAGAAAACTCTTATGAATCGTCATATGAAGTTTTATTGACTTTTTATTAACTCTTATGAGTCGTTATGAAAATTAGCTCTAATGAATCGTTCTATTATTTTTTATAAATCGTCAATTGAAGTTTATTATCTTTTTTTCGGGGAAAATTCGTTCGAATAAGTACTGTGTTCTTAATGCTCTCAGAGGTTCGAGATTTTCAGGTATTACTAAGCATTTTATCGAAAGGACATCGTACATTAATGACATCTTTATCTTGAGCGGATAATTTAGTTTCAATTTTTGCTGCCATGCCATTAGAGAGTAGAATTAGACACACCTTGAAGTGGGTCATTGCTGATATTTGAACTTACAAAGATGGGGGTTTTCCCGACTTAGTTCAAACTAAGTATGCGCAAAAAGGTGACCTTGATTTTCTGAAGCGGTTATTGCAATTAATCCATTCATCCATTGTATATGTAATAAGTACATTACGGTAATACAATACATTGTGCTGGGTATTTTTTTAAGTTAGCTGCAATTTGTAAGGGTAAGAAATATCCTTGATCATTATTGCTGATTCTTTGAATACTGTAAATCGACTCTCGTCAATAGCTACGTTATGTTGTTTCATTCTTTAAAGAAATTTCTAAATATTGATCAATACATTTAAGTCTCCTTGTTAGTTATCCTGGATCTAACAGGGGTATATGTTTTCCATTCCCACCACCTTCTTTCTACCTTTTAAACGCTTTTGCTTAGTTTTGGTCCTTAGATTAGCGACCTTCATCTTTTTATCTCTCCGATGCGCCTGCAACTTCACTGAATTTCACAATTCCTTCTAAGTAGTTATAATTCTGTCGTACAATGACAGCTTCCTGGTCGCACATTTTTGGGGAAACTCCGTCTAACTCGAATCAGTGTTTATATTGAATCCTCGGAACACTAACTTCTTGGGTTTTTTGCATTCTTCCTTCCGAGCTATTTTGGTAGATCTTGGCTAATGGACATAGTCACCCTCATGGTAGTCATTGTTGTGAAATCATCGGTAATGAAAAGCATGGCCACTTTCTTCCCGAGCAAATCACTCATTTCACAGAATTTCTAGTTGCAATCCACAGCTTTAAGCATTTCTGTCTCATGTCATCTGTAACGGCGTAGCCACAAACTTATCTCAATTTTCGCGAAAAGAAGTTGGTTTTGGTGTTTGCGGACACGCTACTCTCCGCCTTGCCTGAAACGCGTCTTCTTAGAAAGTATGTGTTTCCTGTATATTGTAAATTGTGGTAATGAGATCTTTTTTTGGGGCTCCATCTTTCCTTAATGACAAATACGATGGAGGAAAATGATCAAGGAAGTTAGTGAGTAAATATTTCTACTTCAGTCACATTAGTAGATCTATGCCAGATTCTCGGTTACTTCAGACTGTTCCTTTCCCCCCATGATGAAATACTCACGGAGTACCCCAGAAGCAGAAGCCTTAAAATTACTTCTTCATATTAACAACAATTATTTCGTCTTCAAAAGCATAATAAATATTAAATACGTAGAAATGTATTCCGCATAAAAATTAATCGCAAAACCATGTCGAGAAAAAAAAACAATACATTAAAATGCATCGATTATATAGAATGAAATGGTAATTCTATCGATTGAAATAAGTAAAAGAAAGAGTTTGAAAAGATAATGTTCGAAGTATGAGCTAAACCAAGGACATCAAAAGCACGTCACAGAGCAATGCACCTGGATTATTTTATGTGCATGTGATAAAATGCTCCTAAAAACTATCTACTCAGAAGCTTCAAAAGTTATATGTTAAATTACGTATAATTTTATTGAAAAACCCTAAAATAATGACTAATATCCTAACGAAATAGGATGACATTTCTTTCCGTGATTAATAATTAGCTAGTACATCGATCAAATTACTTTTCATGCCCTAAATGTTCTTGGAATCTCGGTACTACCTTATTTAAGCCTCTATTTGACGAGGTCCTCAGCGTAAGCATGAGGCCGAAAACGCCGTATTGTAAATCCGCCCTTACCTACGGGATTACCTGAGATGATATTAATAAATTAAATTGAGAACTTCGATGTGCTTCAAAAGTTCTGAAGTTTTAATGCGTTAGAATTCCTTGACAGGTAAATATCTTTTTTTAGTAACAGAGAACCAAATCATTCGTACAAATACAGCTTAGAACGTCGATGTTTTATTTTTAGTCATATAATAATAATAATAATAAAGGACTTTATTCAGGGCGAGATTGAGACTAACAAGTCTCTTCTTACATCTAACCCTTAGACACGACTTGATATGAACACGACATCAAAATATTTCATTCAAAGATAACTTTATTTATCTTCAGTGCTAACTTAAACTATCCAGGACTTTTATTTTGTTAATCTGCTGCTATTTATATACCCTCAAGGGCTATGAGAATAAAATGTGCTTCTAAAAATCATGTGTGTCGTTAGTGGTTATCGGTTTTTCCGAGGAAATATCCTTAATCTTCCATTACTGCACTTTTCAAGTTAAAGCTTCCTAATATGAAAATAAGGAAAACAATTCTGATGTGACAATTCTACATCATTAATGATCGTAAATATGTGAGTTATTTTATTGCATCATGGGAATTTACCATAAATACATGAACATTTTTCGTCTTCCCTCTATTATTTTAATTTGTGTTATTGAATTCAAACAGAAGCCGACAAGCAGACAGTAAAGTGAGGTGTAAAGTCTGAGCAAGTTTTCCGCAAATGAAAATGTTGAGAAACTCTATTTACTTAGTAGATTTGATTTATGATTTAAGCAGATCTAAAAGAATATCATTATTAGGTGCGATAAAAAAATACGCGGAAATTTTGGCTTACTCAAAAAATCTTTATTTATTCATTGATATCAATGTTATCCCCTTCAAAGTATAGTGCTAATGGATCACTGAATTTTTGTAGTGAGAAATTGTATTTTGAATTTCCTACAACTACATCCTGTAAATAAAAAATTACCCTTTTATTGCTAATCAAATCTGAGTTTTTATGGTTGGTAGACTACTTGTATGATTTTCTCACCTTAGTCAACCACTTCAGAATAGGTAAAAGTTTATCTGAAGAATTAACAGAAACGCAATTCCTTCCAAGGGAACTATTCGATCAAATTATTTCCTTAAACCGCTGGTGAGGATAAAAAGAGAAAACTGGCCTTCTAAAAAGCACGTCTTCAAAAACGAATGATCGGGCGCGGAAATGTAGAAATGTTTACAATTGATTCCGGAAATCTTTTTCGAATGAGCGTTCAAAGAAAGCGAGGAACCTGACCGCCTACTCGCACCTTTCCTTCTTGAAGCGTAATAACTGTCATTTGTCATGAATGAAGCCCAAAAAAGTTTTGTGTTTACAGCCTTAAAAATTCTCGCCCGTTTAATCATGTTTTCCGAGGTGTATCCCGAGCGAGGTGCTTATTTTAACTCTGGAGAATTCCTTCCTATTATTTCTGGAAATGCATGAGTAAGCGACGATAGAAGCATAAAAGTTAATATATGATCGTAAGTCTTCAGTTTCTCCACACCTTTTCTAATTAGTTTGAAAAACTTTGATCTGAGAATCAGGGTGATGCAGTGCATTCGTTATTCTTCACTACGCAAGCAAGAGAGAAACTCGAAACCGGTTCCCTTTACGTCATTCTTGCGCGAGAATCGAAAGTTAGGACGTATCCCGCAGTCTCTCGGATTTTACGTCATGGATGCTCCAGTGTCCGATTCGCGGGTCATGGAGTACGAGCGGCAATGGGAAATTCAGGTCGATGACGTTAAGTTAGGTTCTCACGCACTCGAAAGTAATCTTTTTTTCGTAAAACGCTTCTTACTTACCACCCACATACCGTGAGGCAGAATTTGCGCATAAATGTCATACGCTTCTTACTTACCACCCACATACCGTGAGGCAGAATTTGCGCATAAATGTCATTCACCATTTTTTTCGGCGCTGTAGTGATAAAAAAATATTCAGAAGTCGTTATAACGAACTTTGGTGTTCCAAGATGACGAATTTCTAGCACAATTCGTAAGGGTGTCCAGAGACCGATAATGCGAATCCGGGACATTTACAACGTGCAGGAAAATCCGGCACAACGCTGGTACAAACGCATGCTTCTTTCAGTTCGTACTTGGGGCTGTTGAAATATTTTTATTCTAGAACGGCTACCCTGAACGCAACGGCTGATTTGAATGAAGAAATACAATTAGTTGGACTCAGAATTTCAATATACTGCACCATATAGTATAATTAAAATTTTGAGTCCAATTAATTGTGTCTCTTCAATTATTGGTTGTGCACACCACCAAGTAAAGACCGAAACCATCGAAATGATCTGAATGACTCTATTTGCGAAAGTTTGTCGTCCATAAATTTGCAAAGAAATCTTTTTCATGTTTATATTAGGCTAAAATTTTGACTTACAGCTATTGGGTGGTAGTTTATTCTATACGGCTTTGAAATGCCACTGATGTTCGTTTTTGAAGATGTCTGACCCCTCTTCGAAACGAGTAACTTATTTATTCCTCGACTTATAATTATAATTTAAAATTTCTTACCTGAGATCAAGAATATTCCAAAATCGATGGTATAAAGTTATTTTAATATCTTCCAGGAACTGTTTTACGTGGAGTCTTAGCTTGTTTTTTCTTCATATTTCACAATTATCTATCCTCCTCAGAAAAACTCACACGTATTCAAAATGTGTTTCTTTACCTCACTTTTTAAATGTGTATAATTATTTTTAATGTTAGATTATTATATCTATTTCATTAAATGTATATACATACTATTTTCTCTCTTATGATATTTAAAATATCCTCATCTATTCTCTTCCTATACAGCCGATGTCTTCACCATATCTTCTGCAGCTTCAACTTCTTCGGTGTCTCTCTGATGGTAACACTTTTCAAGCCCTCATAAAGTAAGCCAAAAATTTAAATAATCTTTTTAATATCCTAACAAATTATTCTTGTAAACCTCTGGGTTATTTTAAATCGAGACTTACTGGGTTACACAAAAGCAGAAGTATGAAAATTTCGGATGTCAGACAGAACTTAAAGTCCATCTTAATTTTGATTTAAGAAGCTAAACACTTAGAATAGGAAAACTTATAAATATACTATGTTTGCTCTCCCGCATCCCACTCAAAGCTCTAGCCTCAACAACAACATGACGTTACTGCGCACACTAATTGATAAATACCTTATTTCATAAGAAGTATCAGTTGAAACTCTTAAAGTAGGAGGTATAAAAGAATCTTATCATCGTATTTATATGATGCGAGTAGATTTGAATTGCTCGGCACTTCATCTCCGGAACGATTCTTGCCTGCATTTCATTGTATCAGGGATGTATTTTTAACGCTATCAGACCTCTACGTTCTTGTACTCGTACTACTTTTAACTAGCCTAGCCTTTGTTTGTGATGTTAAACCTGAAGTTGCAGAGATATCTTGAGGTATTATCTTAATGTATATCTGGTGCTCATAAATTATGGTTTTACATTTTTTTAAGTAAAAGTAGAGGATTATTTCAAGTTGATATACTATTCTGCTACCTTATAGAAAATCTATTCGTTAACTGTTCTATGATAGATATATAATCAAAAGAATGGTAATTATTAAAGCGAAATCGAAGTGTGGGTTCAGATTCTTTGTTTTTCTTCTTAAAATGCTTTTTGTGACACCCTTGGTAAATAATGAAAGAAAAGAATTTTGGGTATAGTAGAGTTACGTGGCTACAATTCTCTACTTCTTTGCAGTTGTCACAATGTCACAAGATCCCACATTGTCATAGAAACGCGCAAGAACAGCATTGCATTCTTTGATGAAGATTAATATGTTTTGAAAGGTATTTACAGACAATCCTCGTCTTTCGCGGCTTCCACTTGTTCCGCTCTTTCGTGGTAATAATAATCTTATTTCGCGGCCATGCGTTTTACTCTTTACTTATCCTGGTTATAGTTACACTTTCTTTCTTGATCATTACACTAAAAAACTTTTCTTTCGCGGAGTTTTCAGGAACGTAACTCCCGTAACGCCCATAACGTAAAGCCGAAAACATGCTCTGTGAGTTAGGTGGAAACACTATCTAATAGAATACCATTGTATCTAAAATTATAATATTAGTTTAATATTGATAAAATCGAATGAGTGACAAGTAAAACCCCCAATTCCGCCAATTCTGGTAACTCACATTTAACCATGTATAGCCTAAGCGGAATTTGTTCGAGTGACCCCTGAGTTTTTCTCAAAAGCTGTATTACAATATAATCGTTTAATGATTCCAAAATTAAGAATTGAGTGCATTCTAAATTTATTAAGATTCAGAGTGTTCATCATTCAAGGGAAATTCCCTTCGCTTAAAAAAGCTTTTGAAATCAAGGGAGTTGGCTAAAAATAGCTTACCATACACGTTATATGGGCTGGCCGTCCCTCAATAATTGCAGTTTTCTTATTTTATCTCACCGTATTCACGAATGACGCACGAACTCTCGAGCATTCGTGACGTATACACGGCGAAGATACGGGACGCGTCCTTTCTCAAGTAATGGAAGTCTCCCGCAGGTCATAACCGATGGCTCATTCACCCATCGCATTTTTAAGGATTAATAAGAAACAACTGGTTTAACAGTTATTATTATAGCTCAGTTTTATCTAATGCTGTTTTCTGGTTAGACGTAACATATGGAAAGTACTCAGCAGACTTTCGCTAACGGTATCCCACAAGGAAGCTTTTACTGTACCGTATAGTTTACATCAGTCAAAGTATTAGTATGTGGTCACATATCAAATAAGTGCTTCGCCGTAACTCTGTAAGTTGAAAGATATTTCTGTGTAATGAGTAATATATTACAGTATTAAAAGTTAAAAATGCCCACAATAAGTATTGTATTCCGTTATTAAAAGTTTACTACGCGAAAAGTTTCCATTTTCCTAAAGTTCATTCCGAATGAAATTATCAAATCCGTACGAAATGTATGCTATAGTTATAGTACTTTTAGTAAAAGTAATAAGCCAAAGGAAAGAGGAGCTATTTAAGGAATAAGAATTAAATAAAGTGTATTGTCAAAGGCAGGATGACTAATTTTCATAGTTTAACTTAGCTCATGACGAAAATCAGGAAATCATTCTTTACATGTTTTCTATTTATATATCCGTAAATAATTTGATATATTCGTTTATAAAATTAATTATTTATGTGAAGTAACCGTGAAAACGATAAGTTATACCAAATTGGTACCTAAAGTAATATATTTTAGGAAAGAAATAAAGGGGGTAGTGCTGAATCGATATTTTTAAAAACCTAACATTCACTCGGCTGTGACAATGTTGTGAAAGAATTCAGGAATGAAAAAGCAAATCAATCAATTATCTAAGTTGACCAACAAGAAAGATAAGAAAATTTAAACTTGCTATTGTGTCTAATTTTTAATTTGCATCTCATTCTAAATTGCTAAAGCAAATTTCATGTGTATGCAGTTTAGCTTTATTTTCCAATGTTTCTGCTGACTTCTATCATAAGCTAACAAATGCCGTCGCATGTTATTGATATAAGTTTCCGACTACAAAAACTCTTTATCCGACGACCAACATTTGGCTTTTTCTTAGTAGCAGTGTTGGGGCGCAATGTTCAATTTCACCAATCGCTTACGATGGTAGCAGATGGGGGAAATTCCGCAGCCACCGATTGACTTCTCATCTACAGTGTCAGGTATCAGTAATTGTTATCCAAACATAGGACTACGCATGATGATTTTTGGAGCTGTAATGGACGATAAAATCAAATATAATTGTTTACATATTTTCTTGCGGGATGGTCTCTTCTCTCAGAGTAATTTACTTCAGAGAAATTATGAGTTCACCACGAGAGTTTTCTCAAAGGTTATTTTCCTTAGAGAACGCAGTGGAATCATTATCAGCTAGCTAATTCGCCATGTATGGATTAAATATTAATTTTACTCATCAGTCTATTGAAGTGGACAACACAAAGCATGATGATTTGTTAAACCTTCGGGAAAAACCATGTTTTAACGTTTAGTTAGACGTAGGGAATTTGTTGGGACGATTCTACAGAGCGGGAAATCTTCGATAGTCTACGAATCGCAGAATTTGGTTTTATGAATGAAATTCAGATGGCCTCGTCAGTTACTACCGACGCCGTACTATACGCCCATTCCTCGTAGAGATCGTAGTATTAAATTGGTTTCCAGGTAAACCCATGGCAGGCAGACCTTTTTTCCTCGTTTTGTTCTGCCGCCGCCGCGTGGGACGGGAAAGTCCGAGTAGCGCGTCTCAGGTCGAACGCCGGCATCTGTTACCTTGCAGTGGTGTAACCTGTTTTGCCTGATTGAGGGAATCCCTGAATCTTCTAAGTGGGATGGGAAAAAAAAGAGTTGGAGGGCGGTGAAGGAGAGGGGACTTAGAAAGATTCTGCACAGGCGACTTTCTGAAGTTCCATCTTTCGCCACGGATGGAGCTGGTGATGCTCTCTATTAAGTGACATTATGATTTCAGGACAGTTAGTCATTCACTTATAAAGATTACTCACTTTATCTGCGCAAGTAAATCCCCGTTTTTCTTACTCATTGAAGATTTAATAAGAAAGCTATCGTTTAAGTACATTTATTTAGAACTACGTTGTATCATATTGAAGCTTCTTCGTGGAAGGGAAAGTCCCCCTTTAAGCATAAATTAGTACTCTATAATTATAACCTGTGTATACCTGAAGAATCTTAGGGGCCCTAAAGCCTATCAACTTTGATTCCATGTTTGAAAGGTGTAGAGAAAGCAGCAAGTGAAGCAATTTGAAGACAAACGTTGGTTTGGTGAAACTGATAAATGTTGCAAACGGCCCTATAAAATATCCCCAGACTCTAATGCGACCCAATACTCAGGAAACTTTTGTGCCCTAGGTAAACAAGATTAGCCACGCAACTCTATTGTTATGCATGTGTTCGAATTTATGGTGTGAATTAAAAATATACGAGCGCGTTACCTATTCCTGGCAGTGGTGAAAGAGACGGGGAAAAGGAGAGGAAGTAGCGGTTTCGGAGGTGAGATTAGCGTCAGAATGCGCTAATTCAGTCTGAGTTGGAAACGCATATGAATACGGCGAAGGTGGGGCTCTTCATAATGACATCTACCGGTGAAGAATCTGCGAAGACGTCACTCTTTCGTTCGTGAGTCAAACGGAAGAAATATCTCCGGTGAAATTGAACTAGAAAATTTCCATATTCTCTATAAAGATCGGGAAAAACGTATCTTTCCTTAGTCACACCAAGCTCGCTCGAAATCCAATCTGTGATGGGCATGAAAGTGTTCTGGTGGATGATGGAAAAGAAATTGAACATACAGAATTCAATACACTCAATGAGTGTATTTTGGCCTTCCTCAATAGTTTTTTAATGCGAATTTTCATTTTTCCGATGTAAACTTTACGGGCAAGTACATACATTCTGAAATACGAATGCTCATTAATCAGATATTCGGAGAGTAGCAGAGTACCTGTGCTACTTCATTTGTTAAGCTATATCCATTTTGTTTGTATTTAGCAAAGTGAGTGAACGGGTAAATGGGAAAGTCATTCATGTTTTAGGTATTTTTTTAAGAAACCGTGCTTTCCATGGCTGGGATGTTGATTAAACCATTGTATAATTTAATCTGTACGAGAAATCGCTTGGCTTTAGTAAGCACGATAAGGCGTGTAAACGAAGGTAAATAGAAGTGAGAAATTTTGGCACGATTGGAACTGGGATTGGACCTCGATGCACCTCGAGTCTACTAATTGGCATATTAAGGCCTTTTAATCTCGACTCCATGTACGAGAACTCATCCCTCACACCTGTACACGTATTTGTATCTTTCATAACAATACGCCTCGACATTGAAATCTGTTGTTACACTTTGCTCTTACGAGGACATAATGAATTAACGTAAAACTTTCTTCTAAACACTTTTCCGTATTTTATTTTCGTTTACTTTTTAAATTTACCCGGTTTTTCTGCGCCTTACTAATACTGACATGGAGTAATTTAAGATATTATGCGATATCATATCGCTACGAAAGAAAAAGCATTTAATATCTACGAAAGAGCAATCCAAGAAAATGGTAAGGTACTAAACAAGCGGTGATTTTCCTATTTGTGGTTTTATTCTCCCACCTATCATTAAAACCTTTCACCTTGAGGTTGATTTTATAACATGCGAACTCCAGGAAAAGTGTGGATCAGCAATGACTCAAGAGCCGTCAATTAGAATGCTACTTTGATTTCCCATTTGCTCTCAATTTGAATCAGTCGAGATGGGAAATATCGAGTTATATGCAGTTTCAAGAACCTAAAAAAAATTGTTGGAACACAAACCCAGGTCTCATTTATTTCGGTGGATACCCTGACCATAGAATTTCATTTTGATTTCAGAGTCCAAGGAGACAATTCTTTTCAGCAAAACTCATTTTCAAAAAACCATAAGATAAATGCGTAATAAACACCTATATTCCTAGAGAGGATGAAACTAATCGTAATAAATACGTCGATTAAATAGATGAAAGAAGAACATGGAAAAGGTTATAGACAAATAAGTTTAGGAGGAAATCAAGTAAAATAGAGGAAATGAAGCAGTGGGTATTGAGGAGATTCCAGTTGAGTTAAAAATCTGGAAGAACAGAGTAAGAAATACCTCTATCCTTTGTGTTTGTAAATTTAAGATGAGGAAAAGTGGCTAGAGGATTTCAATAAGATGATTATAATTTCATTAAAGGAACAGAACAGAGAAGCCCAACAGAATGTTGGGCTTCTCCTAGGATCGGTTTAACAACCTATGAAGCGATAGTTACTCTAAGGATTCTTAGGATAGAAGGATAGAGGAGGAAAAACGTATTTATTGAAAGCGGTCCCGAGTTCGATTCTGGTTGGGACTTACATGGGTAAATTACCTCAGCTGTCGAAGCAACTTATATTAGAATTAGAAATGATAGCGAAAAACTAAAGGCGATTCTTGAGAAGATCTGTTAGGTTTTCAGAGAAGGAAAGAAACAAGGGGTGCAATTGAGTTAATGATTACACTTAAAGAACCAAATCTCAAATTTAAGAGGGAAGCAATTTTTTAATTTTGAAAATGTTTTCGATTTATTCGACTCTATTCTATTTCAATTTGACTCAATTTAAATTCTAATATAATAGAAGTCGAGGAAAGTTTTTCAGTTTATTTTTTATTTTATCGTTCGTGGATGAATACTGGAAATTGCAAATAATTCGGAAAAATTACATATATATAATAACCGGAAAAATTTACATCAATATCCATACCTCTCCATAAATGTATGTATATATCTTTGAAGTTGATGCTTTTGATGTTCAATATAAGTTTATTTTGATTAAATAAGGCTATTATCCTTGCTCCTTTAGAAAAGTCATGCAGACAAACCCTCCTTAAGTTCCAACGTGAAAATTTAATATACGTTGCATTTAGAAGAAATATATAATCATATATAATAAATATCATTCAAACCTACGTGATAAACACACAAAATGTTGGGTTTACTTTCCGCGGCTTGAGGTTGTACGTGATTGAAGATTTTAGGAATAGGTGATCGTTATCGTTTGATGTTTTCAGTTTAAATTATATGTCATGTTGCTCCATCATGTTGTTTTTCTTAAAAAAATTCACTCTCATTAATCTTTAATTTATATTCATCTTCAAGAAGTTTACCGTTTGTCGAGTTTCGCCATGACCCCATTTAAATGAATTTAACCCCATTTCACTGAACTTATGACGTATCTATTTATTAAGGGAATAACGATTGAAATTTCCTTCCATTGGCAAACTCAAGAGTTATTTTAAGTCATGTGAAGTTTGATTATTGTTTTCCGAATCATTTAAACGGTAGTGATGCTTTCCGTTGGTATATTTCTACGGTATTTAGATCGTTCATTACGAAATTTTTAATTTAAGCTTTAACTAGTACATTCATGGATAATTTAAATAGCAGACTATTTCTTAATTGAATAAGTCACTTTATTATAAGTCATAATTATCATCCTTAAATACAATGCTGCAAAAGATTTACGGCTGGGACCCATAATGCGACACTTCTCTTTTATAAAAGTTTAACGATTTCTTCCGGAATTTAATAGTTATAAGTAAAAATCTTACTAATAATGGCATAATATTCGAACCTCAAAATTGGATGGATGCATTCAAGGAAAGTGTAGTGAAGTAGAATAAATAGTGTTCGTAGTCGAATTGTATTGGATTTAAGGTAAATATGTTATGTTATATCTTAGAAAGTGTTATTTCTTATTATATGTATAGAGCTTGGGATTCAGTAAAGTTAATTATTTAATAATATAATAGTTTTAATTATAATTATTTTCGGAACAGGTTATGATAATTAAAGCTCAAGTTAAGGATGAAATTCGGTAAATTTCGTATCGAAGACTTTATTTATATCTTTAGTTTCGATGAAACAAACGGATCCCTGTACATTAAGTATATTTTAAAATAGTGGTAATTTTGGTAATTAAGAGGGGTTTAGAGAACAAAATATAATTTCTGAGTTTTTTACCTGCCTTCCTGGCCTCTGTTATTTTGTTACAGTAACGCAAAAACAATTTCATAGATTTTCTTCAAATTCAGCCTGATAATGATATATATCACGAAGTAAGCCTGTAAATTCTGGAAGCAATCATTGCCCAAATTTAAAAATTGGCACGAAATCTATTTCCGGCGCATTTTATAGACTACTTTTTATAAATATGTACTTGACTGTCTACTGCTCAATGCCAGACAAGTCAAAGCGTCAAACCCATGTAAAACATAAGTGGTAAATTTCACTTGTATCGCTTGCAAGTTTTATTTACTTCGGGAAATTTGATTAAAAGAAATCATCGAAGCCGAAGAACTATCGGTGTCAGTATTACTACCAATTTCTTCTGGCATGACTTTGAGGTAGGTCTCCATAACGTAACCCGTACCATAAAAATAGCTTTTTTGGCAAAGTTGGCAATAAAGCTATTTTTCGTAAAATTCTGCGTGTAAATGTTTTATTATTTCATTGTTTTGCGAACCATAGTATGTTTAACAGTATATGTGTGTACCACCAGGAAGGAAATTAAGGAAATATTTTCATTCATATAATTGATTACAGATTTGTGGTCTAAATCACGTTATTGAATATCCCTATCAAAGCACGATAATGGCTAAGTGATTTTTATTCTTTAATTTAAAACAATAGACATTTTTTCGATTAATTTCCCCATCACAAAATGACCATTGCTGAATGTTGCACATTAATAGCCACGTTCTATTCCCGTATGATAAACATATTTTACATGAGTAATTACATACATTTGATAGCAATGAACTAGGTTTTGGTTACTAGCGTAAAAATTGTTTCTTATTTCTTCCCCGCAAAATCATCGGGCATATCTGCTTGTTTTGAAATAAGAGGTAAAATTCTTTCCTTATGAAGTTATGATTAATCCTCTGAAAATGTACTAAGTTTCGTTAGTGTATATATAAAAGCAGCTGCTTCTTGACGTGGATAGCTGCAGAGAGCAAAATCATTTTGAAATAATCTGAAATGTGGGTCAGAAAAATGGCCTTAAGCCCGAAGATAATTCATACAGGAGGAAAACGGATAGAAGTGCGTGCGTAAAACAAAAACGTGCGTGTGATTATGACACTATTCATAACAGCAAATTTTCAAGAGTTTTTATTATTACAGTTGTAAGATATTTTTCAAAAGTCATTCCATTAATCATTACTTACAGGTCTAATAACTTGTATGCGGGATATAGTCCTCAATTTTTTGTAAAATAATGACTAAATTCTTAAAGATATAAATACTGTAGATATATTATCGTGGAAGAATCAAGGATTTCTGATAAATTTTGTAATTCTGGTAAATCTTGCAAAATATAAAATCCAGTTATCTATGTAATTCCGTCTTCCAAATTTTCTTCTTTTGATGTGCTTGTCAGTGTGTTTTAAGAACGTGAAATGGCAGTATGGGGAGTTACTCTTTCAGAAAGTTAACATATGAATATTTAAGCTAGGCTCTTGTCTTTACCTGTAAGCTACATAGGAAATTTAGTTAATGAAATACGAATCGGTAAACCGGAGAATAATTCATCCGTGAACATACTTCGAGAAGGTTTTGGAGATGATGGGATTCTAACCTCTGCATTTGCAAAATCCGTTGAAAACTAACGGCTTAGCATATAATTCCTTTGTCGGTGAAAAATGATCCTAAGACAAGTTATTCATGGAATCATGTACGTTTCCAAGATAAATTAATTATTAATAACGAATGAATTTATATATGAATCTATTCTCTATCCTAAGGTTTTTCACACAATTACCTTGAAACAAGCTCACAATTCTCACGAAATAAGCTTTCGCTACTTAATATTACGTATCTCTGGTGTGTATCGAAAAACTAATGCGAAATATTTCCCCGCATTTCTTTCATTCTTATACATGACCATCCTTTCAATGAATATTCAATACAACCTTGAATTAAAATACAAACAGAAATTAAGGTTACTAGTTTTTAAACCTTACACTGCTCAATTTTTATTTATAAAATATATTCCGTCTTCATTAAACGGATTTGAGGCCTGTCAGTCTCTTCTTTCAGTTAGTTCAACGCATTTCTAATTCGAGGTAGCATATTTGTAAATCTTATTTATAAGATATATCTGTATTAACAATTTCGTTGTTGAGGCTAAAGAGTAATATTTTTCTCTTTCCTTTAGATATCCAATGGCGTAAAAATTCTGGATAATGAAAGTCTGTTCCAAGTCTTACCAACTAAATGATGCTTGTGAAGAAAGCGTGACTTCATGGAAAGACATTACCAAAAAACGTTTGTACCCAGCGTGCATTTCGGGTTCCTCTCGTAACGGTGAGTACAAAAATGTTCATTAAAATTTACTGCTTTGGTAACCCCCTTCATTCCCATTCTGTTTTCTCACCCAGTTTCTTCTTGGTTTAACGATTTCCGCATTAGCCGCTCAAACACACGCTTGCATTACTTAACTCGACGACGCCGGTTTTTGTGTTCTTATCGTATCCTCTGCAATTTCTTTGAGATTGATATCGACCAAAGTTAGGGACAGCGTTAAGACGGACATATAGTTATGATAAAACTTATAATAACCTCTTTATGGTACCTGTTACGAAACATGAATTTCTTCCCAAAGATTCTTATAAGTCACTTCAAAATCCTATGAACGATCTAAAATATCTAACCAGAAAGGTCTTCGAAATGAGTGACCTTATAGAGTTTTCTTTTGGAATTCAAATTAGTCAAATTAGTTTTCAGTTAGTTCCAATTATCTTAAATGAGAGCTGAGAGAATCCACAAATCTCTCTTATGACGACTATGAGTTCACAACGAATCTGTGTCACAGTGTTGGAAAGCAAATAGCGAAAATGTTAGAGGGTGTGGATGCGAAACATAAGGGTACAAATGAGTGTGTAGCAAGGAATAACAAGTGTAGCAACATGACTGGGACTCGAACCCAGGTCTCTTAGATTAGGTAAACCAGTTCTTCCCAAACTTTTGTCTTCTACGGGCAAATTATGTGTTGACGCAAGCTTCGCGGCACAATAAACATCACAAAAATTAGTATCATTCTAAAATCAAATTAAGGAAAAGTAACAACCTGTGTGGAAGTGGATATTTCTAAGCTCTCATTACGGACTCCCATTGAACGAACAAATATGTCGCAAAATAATGCAAATATGTAACGCAAAATTTAAAGATCGCATTATTCTTGGATATTATGCAGCACAACAAGATCTTAGTCACGCAACACCAATATGCCGCGAATGGGAAGCTACACTCTAATAAACTCTGACATAGAAACTATTTCAATTCTCAACCCTTTTATCACAGCAAGCGAAGAGGAAAATGGAAAACTTTTCCTTATGTCTACGTAAAATTTAATTTCGTTTTAGAACTAACACAATTTTGAATACAGGATTTTGATTCCGCATTCTTGAAACTTAGGCAAAAATCATATCAAGTGTGGCCGGATGATTTACTCGTGGCCTTCTGATGATAGAAGGTTCTCCATCTCTACAATTAAGTATTTAAGGGGTAGGGAATGGCTTTAGTGAAAAGAAAGGGAATGGTTGACTGTACTGGAAAAATGGGGACTGGATTTTGATGCTCATTTTTTAGTCATGTTGTGGTGTCTCGTTCGCGACATCGGGATTTTGGTACGAATCCGACCTTGGATTTTTGAGAGAATAATCGAGAAAGACGCAAAAAATGTCTTCCTACGGTCACTTCAAGGGCTTGAGAAAGAAAGAATGGAAAGGAAAAGAGGATAGTGCAATAAGAAATAGTTGGATAGGTGTGTAGGCGGACGCCTGCTCGAGAAGGACTCGCGCGGTGGAGACTTTCGTCGGAAAGAGCGATTTTTTTTGTGCGCCCGGTCGGAACACGTCATCAGTTACATCGAAGGGTATGTGTAAGTATCGCAGTTTAATGATATAGACGCCTCGATGTGTATGTATCGTAAAATCGCATGATTAGCCAACCATGCTTGGTGAATCATTATTTTACGGATACTTCTCTCGCGCAATTTGCGTCTTAAAAAGAAATAAAACCTGAAATCTGACATTTACAATCGCTCTTTTGTTGATGGAAGAATTAATTTACAATAATACGAAATCGCCGTTTTATTTTAAGTTCTGGAAATTTTGAAATTATTGGGAAATCTTGCTGAAAGTAAAGTATCTTAAAATGACAACAGAAAGCATTATTGCCGATGAGTTAAACCATTTCATTGGGCGAAATTTTTACATGCCAACGAGGAGTTCATTGTTCTGATTTCGTTCATCTTTGAAAACTGAGATTTTCGGGATCGCTAATATCAATTGATTATGAGTGTCAAACGTTTATCTTTGCATTGATTCAGCCAACGTCTGCATCGGAGGAGGTTGTTGCAATGAAATCTTTTTACTCGTAGCATAAGATGGCCCGTGTAATGTTAAGTGGTTGCCCTGGTTGTAGAACTGACAGCATAGAGATGGAAAAGGTGGGGAAAGATAAGTAGAATCATTGTAGAGTAATTTTTTTTCTAAAAGAGCTTAATCATGTTATAGGCATTTCTGAATAACACTAAGAAATTAGAAAAATCCCATTAAGAAATTTGTAATGAAAACAAAAAACGTAAATTGTGCACTAAATCGTACGGGGAGACTGTCGTTTTTAGGAATTCCACTATCAAGAATAATTTCAAATGACTTTGAAAATGCATGGAAATATGTTTTGTATACTCAAATGGCTTCAATCTACTCAATTATCATTACTTGAGGCTCGAGAAGTTCGTCTTTTCTATAGTATTTGGTAGTTTATCCCAGAAAATATTTCGTTGGTATACTATATACGAGTGTATAATATACTGAAGAAAACTGAATTGATCATTCATTTACATCTATACATGTACCGTGCGAGCCATATTTCAACCTGTTGTAGGGATTGCATGTACCATCAATTTCACCATTTAATCCAGCACCAATAAATTACACCATATTGTATGAATAAAATTGCTCATATTGTATGTACTAAAGGAGATAATCAATGGAAGGGGTTTATTTTTGTACCGTTTTTGATGTCATCTATATACAATAGTAATTATTTTATTATTATAACCCAAATCATTATTTATTTATCATTATTTATTTTATTATTGTAACCCAAATCTCTTAATGACTTGACTATCACAGGACTTAAAGACGGTATTAAATTTCATCACAACTATGAATTCCATCATACTATTTAATTATGTTTCTCATATTGACTGTCTATTGGTTTCCCCAACATTTTTTCAGTTTTGGAACATTTTCATACATTTTTATCAACGATCGTAAAATATGTGGTAGAACTATTTTTGAACTCTCAACGGAGAAAAAGAAACAAATTCTTAATTCCCCCGAAGATTAGCTGCGGATCATCTTGCGCTCCCAGCCTTGATAAATGTATACCGATGATCTCTTTCAACTCAAATGAAAAATCCCAAATTCAGATGAAAGCAAAGAGCATTTCGATGTACAGATATGATTTATCTGATTTGAAGATGATAGATAAGTTATCCTTGTATTAGGGAGTAATTTGATTAATTATGATTAACTCAGATTTAGTCTTATTTTATGTGAGCTATATATTTATCACTAGACTTATTCAGTCAAGCATGTGTACGGAAGAAATTACCTTTTCAAGTACGCTTTATTTCATTTTAAGTGTGTTTCCCTCTACAACTTTGAAAGGGAATAAAAGCTATTTCAAAACTGAAAATCGTAGCATCCTTTAACCCCGAAAATTTATAGCGAAATTTATACCAACAAATAAAACTTAAAATAATTAGCTAATTATAGAGCATAAAATATACCTTGAGAATCCTTCTTATCGAGATTTTAATAAATTTACTAAATTTCTGCATACAAATTTGGCACTCTGTAACACATTGGATGCCAGAAGCAATAGTTGAGCGATGATGCCTCATTGCATTTCCATCTGGCCCTTAAGGAACGGAAATGTATCTCGCATTCTTCTTTAATAGTCGGATTCAAGGGCGCTTCCATTTTTCCTAGAAGTTAGCCACCGACATGAGAGTTCGGAAACTTCCCAGTAGCACCTATTCCCTGCAAAAGTACACGTTTATTTTCTACGAGGTCGCACCTTTTGATTGCTCGTCCACTGATTTCGACGTTCCATGAATGGCTGTGCCTTCTCTTCCACTGCATCTAGATCAGCAAAGGCTTAACAGAAGTGGAAATATTTTCCTCGATAATAATCACGCAAGTCGTTTAGCCTCACAGCGCACGGTTCGTAGAATCGTTGCATCCGTTCAAAGAAAGGAAAGTGAGGGTAACAAGGAAGACCATTTCATTTTGTTGCGAGGCATGTTTATTACTGTAAATTCTGATACGATATTTCATTCATCGCTGATAGCATCAGAAAAAATATTCATTTGCTAAATGTTAATCTCCATCGTCACTCATCCTTCTATCTTGATTCCTAATGAAAATTTTCAACATTCCAATTCAAGGAAATAATCTCAAATACCAGCCACTAATTGAATGCCAAACTGCAATTATCTTCGCTTAGTTTTCCTTCTTGAAAGTTTCTTTTGGAATTGACACTTTTTAATCAAAACTTCTTCTAAATTTACCTCTATGATTTTCTCATCCACTGCTTCAGGTGCTAAATGAATTGATTGCAGTATGACATAAGAACACAATCGTAATTTCCACCCTGATGAAGTTCAGTTTATTTATCACACCTTCAAAAGATCGCATCTTAGCTTAACCTTTAAGATATAACAATTCGCTTCCTTCAAAATATTCTTCTTAAAATCTAGGTGTAGCACAGCTCAGATTTCATATATCCTCTGTGTGAAAAAGGTCATTTTATTAATTATCTGTAAGAAGAGCACAGGGGGATTTTAGTTGCTTATATGCCAAGAAATGATCGTTATAAATTTGTTTAGAACTGATTTACATAATTTTGTTCAAGGGAAGGTACGAATATGCTTAAATTAAACACTTTAAAAGGTTAAAGCAAAAAAATTCGAATTATACCGAAAAAATTCTGTGAGGAGAGACAAATGCAACATTTTTGGTCCACTTTTATCAAGGTCGGTATTAAGAGAGTGTTTCCAATTCTTTAGAGGAAGATGGGATGACACCTATAAATTGACGAGTGTATCATGTCTGCATGACGTGAAAGTTTTATTTTCGAGAATTGATCTCAGTTAGAGTAAATTTATGCCGAAAACAGATACAAATAGAAATATGAGGAAGAATATTGGCTCCTAACTACGTTTTCGATAACTCTTGAAATTTCTAGGATGTATTATTTGCGAAATGTGGTCTTTAATATAACGTGTGCTTTCAAAATTTTAGAAAAGCAGCGTCCTCGAATGGAATCCAGAAATGAACAGCTGTAATTTCATAGTTCGGAAGAAAAGAAACTTTTGGTACATGTACAGTAAGAAATAAGTTTTATATCTTTCCTTAAAATGCTTCCCCACATTTTCGGGACATGATGTTAGAAAGTGATTGAAAGGGTCAATGTACCATGAAATATCTTCAGAAGGTGGCACCATCGACAAGCTTCGCGGGTGATTGACGGTTGGTTGACGTTGCCTTGGCTTTGAAATATCTCTTGCCGAAGAAATCATTCGGTTGAATGCTCCTTATAAGATGAATCTACGATTTTATTTTCTATAACTCGCAACTATTATTCATTGAAATTCCAGCATTGATGATATTCACTGCTAGTGAAATATTCGTTTGAGCTTTTATCACTTCAAATAAATACATAATTGCGGCCAACAAATAGAATTATAAGAAATAAGATTCAGCTTTTCGTGAAGTTTTCTTGCAATTCGTACATAAATTAGATACAAATGGTTGAAATATTTATGAAATACCATAATTCGTGAATAAATAAGACCTTAATAAGGATAATTAATCATCATCATGGTTGAAATCTGGAAAACGAGTGTACGTACACGATATATTATTTCTGCAGTGGAAACATTTTTCTGTGTCCAAAAATATCAGTTATTTTCCTCCACAATAGTAATATTTCTTCTTTCCTTGTAATGCGGTTGGTGCTTCTTAATCTTTTAATAAATTCCGCTGCCAGGATATTGAATAGTATGAATGAATCGAAGACGATTTCTCATGTATAACGAATTCAAAAATACCATCCATTCATCCAAAGCCTATAGATTATATGACAAAATAATCTAAAGTTATTCACTATAAAATAATCTAAACCTCGGCACAAACATTTCAACATTGAATTGTACCGCGCATAATCTTTCGAAAATCATTTTCATTTCATGAACACAATAATATTTGAAAATCAGTTAGGGTAAGGTATTTTCCCTCACTCAGTAGATAAGTTTAAAATGCACGCGTTCCTGAATTGTATTATGATTATTATTATTGTATAATTATTGAGAAATTTCACACTCAAAATGTATCTGCAGGACCTAGTAGTAGTGAGTACTGCAGGAAAATGCATAAAACATAAGAATATAAATATAAATGGCAATAATAATTCACGTGGAATGTATGATGAATAATACATACATTTAATAGTATAAGCGGGTCCTTCCCCGCAGAAACAAGCTTGATGTCTAAATTGTTGAGCTATGATGCTACCGCAGAAATAACAGTTATTCCCTATCCAGTAGGGCTATAGAATATTTAATGCTCACTTTCATAATTAAAATTTGAGATTCTACGACGATATATCGCCTATCCTTTCTTAGAGGCGATTGATTGTTGACCGTTGTACAAAATTCTACTGTACTATAATACTTTGATTCTTTCTCGTTTATTGCGGAGACTGATATTTCATGATATTAGCTCGATTTATTAGAACATTTATTCATTACTTTTCTCAGTAAATATCGAGAAAATGAGAGCGATGAATTGAAGGTAGTGTCTAAAGGTGTTAAAATTAGCGAATCTTTTCTCGGCATTTATATTTCGGGAAAGGCCATTTCACTTCAAAGGGAATCCCTATGTTTACACCAATGTAAATCACATTGCGCACGGAAGCATAGTTTGATTTCGCGTCATTTCAGCAACAGCTCTGATTCATCAGTAATTCCCGCCTGATTTAAACGCCTCAGGGGATATCGCAATGAATCAAAGTACAAAACGATCAATGCATATTCGGATCATTTTGTTGTAATACACTTCCGGTTCCATTTTCTTTGCGTCATTAGTAACGTTTTTCTCGTGAAAAATCCGCCCCCGTAAGGTAAACAGAGGTTCGAGTTCTCTGATGCTTGAAAAAATAAGACATTTCCAGAGAGGTGCCCTTGTTGACCTTGTCCTTTCTCTGTCAGAGGGACCGATCGAAAATGACGAAACGGAACCGTAAGTTGCAATATGTCTCGAGTAAAGGATAAAATAAAGGTAAACAGCAAATTTTATCTCCTCGGACGAGGGTAGGATAACTACAAACCTTCCTTCCCCTTAAACGACTGTTATGGAATGCTTTGAGGTAGTCGACGTCTGAATCTCTTTCGTGGAAAGGTGTGCGATTTCTCTATTAGGAAGAAGTGATTTTTTTCCGCCTCGTCAATTGATTATCGCTCCTATCTTCCCGGAAATTTAGAGGAAAAAGAAGACTAGAGAGGATTAAAGGAAAGGATTTTTCACACTTGTTATTCCTTTAAGACTAGAGAGAAAGCGTTTCTATAAAACGATGTGTGTCAATTATTATGGTGGTTTAAAGAAATCAATCTGTGCATGAATAAACTTACTAGAATCAGCGCTAACTTATTATTATTTCTTTATATATCTCTTTATNGACGCTTCTCCGGATATATATATATAAATATACATATAGGATACTAAAGATGAGGCGGAAGGAATAGCCTCACAGAGCCGGCGTTTTTTTCTCGTAAAGCCCTAGGTTTGGATACTATGGAAAAAAGCGGACATCCATCCTAGGCATCATGGGTTCGATTCTAGGAGGCCCCAAATACGGATATTTTCCCATAAGAATGCATTGGACGGTTTTACTTACATTTTTCGGAATTTTTTTTCAGGTACTTCCCGTAAAGCTAGGGAATTGAAATTTTAACGGCAAGTGCAGAAAGTAAATCTCTTCCGCGTACTGAAAAGACCGCTCCCATGATGATCGTAGGTTCGACGCTAGGTCGATGTAAAATATTCAAAGGATTAAATCCCAGGGACCAGGGAAATTCAAGGTAGTTAATTGCTTATCTGAAGCAGATTACACATCTGGTCCGCACATTTATCGCGTCTCCCAGAGATATCCTTCCTTTCAAACCTTTGGGATGGGTGATAAGCGTTTCCTTTTGACGTAAACAGATTGTCATTTTTTTCTAAACCTGCCGATGGCACGATTCCGTTGCGCATTTTTAATTTGGTGAGAAGGAATTACCTTACAGGGCCGCCGATTTTTTTCTGTAAAGTCCCGGGTCTGGACATTATGGAAAAAAGCGGACATCCATTCTAGGCATCATGGGTTCGATTCTAGGAGGCTTCAAAAACGGCCATTTTCCCATAAGAATGCATTGAGCGCATTTTCAAAAATTCGTTTAGCGTATTTAGCATAAAGATAGAACGTTGAAATTTCCGGAATCGTTAGACAATGATTTTTCTTCCGTTTCCCGCAAGAGCTTTATACCTAATAGCCCCAGGTTCGATGCTAGGTAAATTCTTAATGCAGAAGTTTTAGGAAATCATTTAGGGTATTTCTCGGTAAGATAGAACGTTGAAATTCACGTCGTCGATAGAGATCAGAAACCTCTATAGTATACCTAAAGGTTTTTACCCTGAGGGTCCTTAGTTCAATGCTAGGGCAGTTTCTCTGTCTGAAGTTCATGAATTCATTTACGGTATTTTCCGTTAAGATAGAAACTTGCAGTCACGGTGTTGTTAAAATAGATGGTTGTCTATCGTATGCCGTAAAGCTTTTTGTCTTAAAGGCCCAGGTTCGATCCTAGGACCATTCGAATGACCGAATTTTCAAAAATTCGTTACGGGATTTCCCGGTCAGGTAGAAGGTTGAATTTCGCCACATCTATAGAAGATAGGGATTTCTATCGTATGCTGTAAGAATATTTGTCCTCATAGACCCAGGTTCGATGCTAGGACATTTCGTATGCACGTATTATGAATAATTCGTTTAGGGTATTGTAGTTGGTGCATAGAACTCGGTGTATAGAAGGCGGAGTGGATCAAAAGGTGTGTAATGCCTTAGTAAATGTATCTTACATTAAGCTTGTATACTCGTGTGTGTGTGTGTATGTATATATATAATATGAATGTGAGTAATTACTAAATTTGAATGATTTAAAGGTAATGTAATAATACGAAATATTACGGTTTACAACATGCATCTTCCAATACTTTGTAGTCAAATATTTGTACATTTGTGTTTTATAGGCATGTTAAAAGAATTCCTGTTGGACCTCAAAGCTTCTCTAAGCCCATAATTATATATGAATGATCACAATCAGTGAGAATCTGGCATAAACTACCAGCAAGTAATTTATAAGTAGAAGGATCAAAAGACCCCTTAAGGTTAAGGCGATCCCTTAGATAAATCAATTGTTGGGGTGTTATTTACGTTGGAACAGCGGGAATGGTTTCCGCTTCAACTTCAGCAGTATGCCTTCTTATCTGCAGAAATATGCGCTTATGGAAAATGTAATATCAAATTGTTTTAAAGGATGGAAAAATAATTTCACCGTAGGAAGGGGAATTATGTATTATTTTTATTATTTTTCGAATTTCCTGAAGTCGGGATGAGTTAGCAATACATAAAAGTTATTATAACAATCTTGCTAATTAAAGAATAGAATAAATAAATCGTTTTCAGGATAACTGTATCGAAGTAGACATTTCGACAAAGGATGGTGAATGATATTATCTAAGACAGTTTTCGATTTCGTTATCGATTTTCGTTGAGTTTCTATGACAGTAGTTTATTGAAACTGAGATACTTTATAAGTGACAGTAGAATGAATGACTGAATCAAGAAAAACTTTCCACTATCTATGAACGACTTTCAATGTGACTAATAGATATATTTGACGTTCCTTAGTTGCTGCCGCTGAATTATGATTAAGTATTTGTTCATATAAAATGAGAAGTTAGACAATAGCGTATACGTCTTTCCGATTTTGGACTCCTTGTAAAAAACCCAATACTTTTATTTTTAATTTACAATTTTCTGAATTTATTTTTTGTAGTACTACTTGATTATTTCTTTGTCTTTTAATCTCTCTCAAGTAAAGATGTATCCTCATTTCTTAATTTATGCTCCTCGAGAATCTTTTAAAGTTTCTTATCGACCTTTTGAATGCTGTTTAATATTTTATTATATCTTCTAACAATCAATTTGTCCATGCCTTTACTTAAATGTGGGCTGCTTTACTTTTTTTTTATAGGCGTTTGAAAATTCTTTTCATGGGTTTATTGAATCCATTCTCATAATGTAACCAAACCACTTCCCTCATTATATAGATAAAGAAACTAAACCATCTTTTTCTGATTTCTCCCGGAATCTTCTCAATTTCATCCTCTTTACTAAGATCTTCGTTCTTTGTTTTTTCCCCTCGATTTTCCATGGTCCTGAAATTTTGTCTCAAAATTTCTGTTACCTTCTTCTCTAACTTACCTATTTCTCTTCGTTTTATTGAAAATATGCTTTCTGTTCCATGGAAACTTTCTGATTAAAATTTGCTACCCTAGCTCTATAATTTGACTTTGTTTGAGTGGTTTCATCCTTAGTCGATATGCACTAGCTTCATTCATAATAGTGAATTGAGTGAATTTACTGAGATAGAAATTGATTAATGTTCAAAGCTTATGATTAAGTCCATATAGTAATACTCCAGTAAAGTGTTTGTCCTACAACTCATCCTTCACCGCGAAAGGTGAGACTAGCAATACATTTCTAATAGAATAGTTTCGTAATCTGTGTTGTTTCAAGAGTGGAACTTTTTCATTTCACTGAAACGTAATTAACGTTCTTCTTTCCGGGTCTCTGAACCTATAAAACAGTATGAAATCTGAAAACAATATCTTAACATAACTTTGTCTCGCATTTTATATAACCGTTAGACTTTTGTGTATCATTGTTGGTTGTATGTGTTTGTTTGACCAGAAAGGTTTGAACATGATAGCAAGATTTAAATATCGGATTTAATTAATGTAATGGTGATGGAAACGCACAGAATTTTATGAATAACTGATCAATTCCTGGAGATGTAAAAGGATAGAAGTAGGCTTATAAAATAATAAGCGACATGTTCCATTCAGGGTGCAATGTAAACCTCTCCGATTTTAGATGGTGTCTTTATTAATCAATTAAGTATGGACTTCCGAAACTGTTGCAAGATGTACCACCATGATTTTTTTTTTTTTTATAAGTTTTTATTATATTGTATTAATTGTAGGTATCGTTTACTTGTATTTTCTTTTATATTTATGACGTACTGCCTTCGGGAGGTTTTGGGGGGTTTCCCTCCCGACTTGGGTGAATACCAGGCAGGGTATTGTATTTCCTTCTCCCCCTGAAAAGATGACTACCACCTGGCCTGGAGCCTATTTGTAGTCCTATGGTGCAAATAAATAAATTTGATGAAGTTGCTCTCATTGGTTTAATGCAAATTTGGCTCTACGACAAATTGTTGCTAATGCCTTGAACATAAAGAACCACATGGGGTTCCACAGAGGATTTTCGAACTAAAGTTTTTGGATTTAATGAAAATTTTGCTTCCCTGACAACGTTTTGATCGAAGTAGCCTCGAGGAATTTTGCGGATCGTTGAACAATTTGAAGGTTTCATGCCTTAAGCAATGGACCAGGAAATACTCTGAAAAAAGACCACTGCAATGCTTGGGAAACTTGGTCACACCAATCGAGAGAGTCTGCCAGGGAAGAAGGCTCAGACAAGTTCAACATTCGAGGATTCCTTTTAACTTTTCTTCAGTTATGTTAGCATTACTTTAAGCTGCTGATGAGAAAATATTTGATTAAAAAGAAATTTTTCAATTCTCTGCTATAAATCAAAAGTAAAGAAAGAATCATTATTTTAAATTTTTGGCCCGATTCAAAATGTTAAAGATTATTTCTCGGATACAGCGTGCTCCGTTGCATGAAACGGCCATTGTTTCGTGAATATGACATACGAAATAAATGAATATTTTTCAAACTGTTATTGAACTTATGACTAAAGATAAAAATGTGTTTAAAAAGATAAATATATGTTTAAAAATAAATAAATGGTGCTACTGAAACGTACCTAAATGGATGCTTTATATGAATTTACTGAAAAAATAATAATTTAATACTGTAAAGGACAGACAAAGGACAGTAATGCTCAAAGTAAAAATCTTGTTCAGTGGGTACGAGTGAGCTCTTATCAGGATCCACTTAATACGTAAAATTACAAAAGCAGGCAGTGACTATGGAATAAGTTTATATACTTTAATATTTTGCTTCGTGGCACACTTACGTATTAACTCGTGCGTCGCAGAAGACTAAACTGTTTGTCGATAATACAGAAATCTCAGATCTAGCGCGGCACTGATTAGTCTTCCTTGAGGTATAAATATTCCTGGCGAATCACAAGAGTTCTAGATTAACCAGTGGTTAAGAACATGATAAAAAGCGTAATACCAGATTATAGTGATTTACGTAAAGGAAGTGGACTGCGATGATTCATCAGTACTATACTTACAATTCCCTGGATTACATTAGGATTGTCGTTGTCAAGCAAAACCATAGTTAACTGAAATGCGATTTCCGATAACATGTAATTGGAAACAGATTATAACACCGGACTTCGGATAGCAACTGGCGCTTACCGGACATCCCCAATTCTTAGCATATACGCTGAGGCTGGAGAACCACCTCTGGCAATCCGACGTAACAATTTGATATGCAGCTATGCCACGAAAATCCTATCGATGCGGACACATCCATGCTACGACATGATCTCCAACCCACAGCTTTTAGAACTTTTTAATCTAAAGGTCAAGGCTACGCGACCGATGAATGTTCATTTTCTCGATTTTATCCTAGCCCAACAAATTAACCTACCTGATCTTTACCATAAAGACTGTTCCAGAAACCCTCCCTGGCTAACGCCCTGCCCGAATATTAATTTTATATTACATAAACAACACAAATCCTCTACCACGGCTGAATTTAAGCAGTCCTTTTACCAGATTTTTGCAAAACCGTGCCGACTTTACACCCGTCTATACAGATGGATCAAAATCAGACACCGCATGTGCCTGCGCAGTCATCTCATCCCACCATGGGATCATCAAAGCTAAGCTCAACCCTCTATCCTCCATTTTCACAGCCGAGCTGACCGCAATCAAAGTAGCTCTTCTGAGGATAGAAGGAAACTCCGGACGTTTTTTAATCTGCACGGATTCCCTCAGCGCACTCCAATCCATAGACATATTTACACCAACCAACAACTTAGTCCAGGACATACACTCCTCCATTACTTTACTAAAAAATAAGGGAATAACCATCAAGTTTCTCTGGGTACCTGGACATGTAGGGATAGCGGGAAATGAAAGAGCTGACAAAGCCGCTAAGGAGGCGTTGGAAATTCCTATGCCCGATTACATGCAGGTTACATACGAAGACTTAAAAACCCATCTCCGAAAAGTAGCCCTGAAAGAATGGACATTAACCTGGAGAACCCTCCTGAACAATAAGCTCCGACTCATCCAACCAGACACACCAGCGTGGGCCTCCTCAATCAGGAGCAACCGGGGTGAGGAGGTAGCGGTCACCTGCCTGAGGATTGGGCATAGCGCGATAACCCACTCTTACCTCTTCTCAGAAGAGAAAGTACCACCCTACTGCGACGAATGTGACTGCCAAATCAGCATCCAACACCTACTGTTGGAATGTGGTAGGTACCAAACAATTCGCAGCTCCTTAGGAATCAGAGGAGACATGACCTCAGTCCTGGAAGACGACCACAACATAGTATCCAAAATACTGAGTTTCCTTAGACAAAGTGGGCTCTTCAAAAATCTGTGAACACGTCCCAGAAAAAACCTCAAATTCATCCTGCCGTAGCCGTAGCCTTTTAACGTTTATTTATAAATTTAACCCGATAACGCAATTTGGTAAACACTATGACACCAATGAAATACCAAAGAGAGATCCCAACCTGATTTAACAAATGGTGCAATATGACCTAGTCGTCGACGCACCCTAAACCAAATCAACAACAACAATTCGTTCCGGTTCATTCCTAAACTCATAGTACAGATCAATTGTGCATATAATGCTATTATTTGTTTATTCTAAGTGTTTTTTCTTCTTTTATGGAAAATGTAACTTAAGTCAATTTCTTTCAAAATCGCATACCCATTGTAGACATTTGAGGTAGTCTTCAAAGTCTGCGTCGTACTGGAGATATTTTTTTGTACGGCC
The DNA here is from genome assembly GCA_000376725.2 of Ladona fulva. Taxonomy (NCBI): domain Eukaryota; kingdom Metazoa; phylum Arthropoda; class Insecta; order Odonata; family Libellulidae; genus Ladona; species Ladona fulva. Next base: position 3,876,072 of record KZ308144.1, read on the forward strand.
AACGGTAGTTATCCGTAGTAGTCGCTACCTTAAGTACCTCTATTTTCATTTTGGAAATCTTTGGTGTTATTAATGATTTTTTGTACTTTTATTTTAAAGTTTATATAATGAGTAATTTAATTACTTTCTTCAGCATGAGCTTTTAATTATCTAGAGAGAGAGAGAGAGAGAGAGAAAATCTGAGACTTCGTTGTCATGTTTTGAAGGAGTGGCTTATCGCGGAAGCCTTGCGCAATAGGCCCTCTAACTAGGGAAAACCGAGGTGTCAGCTGTTTCCTCTGTTGGGTAACAATGCCTTGAAAAGGGCGAGAGAACTTACCCTTCCTGTGAATTCCTTTAAATCTCAGGGGCAACTCAGGGTGAATGTCACAGTGGTGAAGGTGACAGAAAATCCTCGGGAATTCAAAACTTTTTTTTTTATTTCACCGATTAGATAGAAAACTTGGAATAAAAGTGAGCCTACAGTGAAGAAAAATAGAAAATAAAGAGAGTAAAACAATACTGCCTCTTTTAAACTCTATAAAGTGAATCATAACACAATTTAAACGTCTTCTTAATGTAATGGGAATAGTGATTGATATAGTTGAAAAATTCCTCATCTTAAAATAGCTCGTATGGTGACTTTCCTACCTTGTTATTGCGACATTAATTATGCAAAGTATCAATATAATCTAGATAACTAATGCTAGAGAAATTGAGTAGATGGGAATTGGTGCATTTTAATTAATTGAACCCATTAAAGGAACTTGTGGAAGACTTCGCGAAGATTCACATGATTTCCGATATTGCGATAGTGTTGAAGTAGAAAGCTATTTTCTGTAGAATTCAATCCCAAACATCGGCTGATTAAACAGAGGCAATCTAAGCTAATTTAGAATAGGAAGGTTTAACATAATACCTTTGAGTATCAAGTTGTTCAGCAATGTATGTATAGGCTCATCGGAGATGTTTTTGATTCCGTTTGTATCCTAATTTTTAAAAGTAATCTATATTCTTTTCAGGCTTCCGAATATCCAAGTAAGCTGCGCGTTCGCCTTTGGTGGAAGCGGTCCCGGGTTCGAGTAGTAGTAGTATTGTTAAAAAGTTAACAACCTTCAACAACAAAGTTAATGACCTTCAACAGCTAAGGTCATTTCGCACGTGAGCCCCCACCGGGAATCGAACCCGGGACCGCTTTCACCAAAGTCGAAGGCGTTACCCACTTTGCCTCCCGGGTTCGATTCGCTGCGTGGGCTCATGTGTGCATAATTACCTTAGTTATCGAAGCACCTTAAACAATTCTAATAATACAATCTTTTTGCATTTTTCGATTGAATTAAATACCTCCATTTCAATTTAAAAGTGAAAAAAAAAGATATAAACAAAGTGAAGATGATTAAATGAATTGAAGAACGTTCAGGAGAAGATCTTCTAAAATTGGTATTAGGTCTTAAATAACTCCTCTTTTATTTGTATTAGGTCTTAAATAACCCATACTTCCCTAGATCAGTGTTTACACCTGTGAGACACGTCCCACTACCTATCGAGTCTGTATGGTGGGACTCGAGCTGGTTGATGTCATTTTATTTTAATCGTTTTTCTATTTTCTATTTCTAATAGAGTAAAACCCGGTTAAGACGCTTTTCACTCTACCGAGTGAAAACTGCTTTATTAGCTGGACAGCATTTTAACCGGTATGTGACAAAACTTCATTTCTTATGCGATTATAACTATATGCGATCATGGTCAAAACTCTTATGAGAAGCAATGCAATAGCCCTGAGAAAAATATTTAAACTTGCTGTGCCATTCATTTCACAGTTAGCTTTCATCTTTCAGACATCTTTCATTAATTTCAAAAACACGAAGCTACGCAGTTTTATTCTCATCATTTTTACATATATAAATACCAGATTTTCTGTATTATACAGAAAAACCCGGTTGAGACGCTTTTCATTCTACCGAGTGAAAACTGCTCTATTAGCGGGATTGCGTTTTAACTTGTACGTGAAAGCACTTCATTTCTAGTGCGATTAAAGCAATATGGCAGTGTTTTCGTCTCTTTGATTTTTAAGCAAGTGCCTTTTACCTCATAAAGGAAATGTATCTTTTATAGTTTGCTTTATTTCCTACAGCTGTTGATAAGGTATTTAGAGAGTTTGCGAACTATTTCCATGTAATACAGGTCGCCTTCTCGTGAAATATTTTAAGAATGGTCAGCTCTTCGGACGAAGATAGCACTTTCCACCTTTGTTAATTCTTATTGGTCCTTTTTCTCTCTTTGATGGATCAATTTTTAAAATAGATAATTAGGGAAGAATGACGAAATGTTTAACATCAGTGGTTAACAGGCCGTCGCAGAGCAAGATCTCTCCAAGATTGCGCACAACCGGCCTACCAAATATTGCACTGCACTGTGTTTTATTCTATATGTTTACAACTTGAGATTTTAACTAGAGTAAACATAGCGAATTTGAAATCTAACGTTCTACCCTGAGCAAGACTGTTGGGAAGATCTTTCTCGAACTCATAGAGCTAGAATCAGCTCCGACAGTGGATGGAGGTTGTAGCCTTTCATGATATCTTCATTTTCTTTTCATAGAATAAGTCATCGCAAAGAAAAGAGTCAAAATGGACACTATTAGAGGCAAGAAGAAGCTGGATAGGAAAACGGATGACAGCAATAAAGATAATGTAAATGGTTTTTGATTTATCAAATGAGGCGGACAATCGGCTGAGACTGGCTATAGTGCATCTGGCAGTGGGAAAAACCCGCCTTATAAACGGTTAGAAGGACGTCTCAGGTTGTATTTTACCATGTGTTTCGTGTGAAAAAGACCGGGATCGAGAGGTGACCGCGTATAAAGCGGGATAGCGTCTTAAATGGGAGCATTTTTGAACGGATTTTAGTGCATTTTCCTTATTTGCAAATAAATCTTCCAATAATCTAGCTGATTTTCATCAGCAAACTAAGTATTCGCAAAATTAATTGCACCAGTCAGTAAAACGAGCTTTTTGCACATTGGTGGGACTTGATTCTCTTGAGGACATGGAAAGTTGGACTTAAGACCATAAAGATTCAGAAACTCTGCTCTAGATCGTTTCAAACATAGAAGACTTAATCACAGAAGTCCGATTTGCTTCCAGTCTAAGATGGAAGAACAGTACTTTAATCATTCTTATTCCTTTAATCAGCGATTATTTACTATTGTCATATTTGGAGCAACTTCGTATACCTCTAGAATGCACGTACAGTGTGCGTGAGGTCGAGGAGTAGGAGTACAAGGAGTGAGGCTGATACAGATCGAGAATGCGGAAACTGGGTTCGTGAGAAACAAGCTTAACCTTGAAGAATCGTTTCATGAATTTCAATTCCGTGAACCACAACAATGGCTGCATCAAAACCAGAAGCGAAAACAGGGTAGATGAAAGATTTCAAAACTTTTATTCGTGGACCGAAATGTGCTTGAGATATTTCTTTCGAATGGTTAATGATAATGTGCCATTTTTCTTCCGTGATAGGTAAATAAAATTATTAAATCTTGAGGTTATCACAAGGCACAATATTAGAATGATTAGAAAAATATGGAAAGGTCTATAGCCGCCGCACAAAACCACACAAAGTACGGAAATTTATCTCAGGTTCACCTGGAAACGAAACTATCAAAAAAAGTTGTCGCGGATTTCAAATTATGGGTCGCCGTCAAATTCGTTTTTTTCTTAAGATAAGCACATTTTTCTTTGATTGCCGAAAGTTGAATTGTGCAGTTGAATGTAACGTGGTCTCTAACGTATGAGCATCAAAAAAATCGTAGACAATTAGCAATGAAGACGAAGTGTTAAATCTAATGTTCAATTGACAAGATGATACTTGTGAACAAGTTTGGCTTTGAATTTATTAGTTTTTTCAAAGGAGTTCCTTATTTTCTGAAAGAAGCGGAAAGTACGTGTTAATATTTTTCCGTGAGATAATATGTTCTTCGTGGGAGATGAATAAGGGCGTGACTCAAAGTAAGATTCTGCAAAGATTCGAGGTACCGAAGATGCCTGGAGCCTCAACAGTTTTTTTAAATAATTCTTAATCACCAAGCTGACTATGGAGTCACTATGCATAATTTCTGAGGGCCTATTTACAGATTTGGTCACGCGAAAATCCCCATCGCTTGAGGAACATTTACTATTGGGATCCGTCACTCACGATGGTTCACTTTCGCGTTCCTATTCGGAATGTGTTCTCATGCGGAAGTAAGACAAGGTAATTGTCTCTCACCGCATTCCCTGATTGCTAGAGAATATTACTCCGAATTCAAGAGTCGCAAATAATCATACATTTATTACTCTAACTTTTGTAATGAGTAAGGCACAACTTGTCAGCATATAATAAATTCCCTATGACAGGGACGACGAACTTTTTCTCGCTAAAGTGCCATATTTGATTACGATAAAGGTCTTGCATGCCAATATGGTGCCAAACCATTGGGTGAGATGCTGTTATTATCTATTTATCATGTCAACAATGGGATTAATAAGTAGTAATTGATGTAAATAATCGTTAATTACCATACTAATGAAGTGAATCCAATTTATGGTTAGTGTCGATTTTCTGCGGTTTTTTCAGGTAGTCTGACTTGACACTGATCGACACTAACCAAAAATTCTCTAGCTGCACTAGGAGTAAAATGATGTAGAAAGGTCATTGAGTGAAAAATCCGAGAAATTCTAAAATCTACATTTACAACACTTATTTTACACCTACATTTTTTTTCTCACAGTCAGGTATTCACTGACTTTAGCCAGCAGAACTTGAGGGTTCCCCTACATTCCATCAAATATCATTTATACAATCACCGATAAATGCAGATTTGACGAAATATATGAGAGGAGAATACCCAACTGATGTCGGTGACGGAGTGAGCCGACGAATTGCGTAATGCAACGGAGAATCGGAAAATGTCGCGAACGTATCTGGCAATTATATTCTTATGAAGGAAAATGCGTAAAAAATTTTAAACTTCTAATTCCAACCATCTCGGAGAAAAAAATATTAATTATTTCCCTAGAACCCGCGTATTGACCACTTTCGGAATATTTTAGCGTTTCCCTTTCTCACTTCGAAGAATTTTTTCCGCTTTGGCTGTTAGCTTTCTCGAAAGCGATAGAACTGGGATTTTTGAAGGTCGGGTGGGAGGGCGTTGCCATCTCGACGGGCGAATGTGAATCACTTCCTTAAGACGAGGCGTCTACCCCGTCACTCTCGCCCAAGTGACAGACCTCTAATTAGCATCGAGAGACACGGATAAGAGCCATTCATTCTTCCGTCTGTCCTCTTCCGAACTTAAACTATGTACCGTTCGTGGAAACTCAGGATCTTAGCCTCCAAGGAAGCTTGGACTTCCTTCACGCGAAGATGAGTACTTTTCGGCTGTTATGGCATTCGTGATCTCTTCCTGTTCGATAATAGCGCTCCCGTCCTGACATTATATCTCCTTGTTTCCTTGTAAATAATCAACATAAATAAAGCTATTGGAATCGTGCCGGGAAACCCGCGCCTAGAAGTGCTTCTTACCTGGCGATAATTGACGTTCTCTGAGCTTAGATTGAAGAGTAAATATGGTGCCATTTATGAACCAAAAGCAAAACTGATATGTACCATAGATATTTTCCAAATTTTTCCTCATATACATCCTCAAGTGTTTCCCACCAGTTGTAAGAATACCACACTGCGAAGATGCACCCATAGATATGAACTGTGAAATTTCTAATAACTTCTCGTCGGTTGTATATTGACCTATATAGCAGGTGACTTTCTACTGTAATTTGAAAATGCGGATGTGGAACAGTCTTGTTAAGTCAGTTAAGAAATTATTAAAGTTAATTTTGGCAACATTCGGTTCAATGCAAAGGTTATAAGATTTTGCCAAATTCTTGTCTAGAACTTAGCAAATGTTTAGCATTTAAATCGGGCCTACGGATAGCCACGTGGGTAACGCGTTCGAATTCAGTGAAATCAGTTCAGGGTTCGATTCCGGATGGGTGTTCACGTATAAAATGATCTAAGCTGTCGAAGCAATTTTAAAATTACAACTACTATTATTTTTAATTCTTATTCCTCGAACCACACAATCTAAAGAGTTTACATTATAATTTTTTCTGGACGTTCGATTATATCGTAAAATTATCATTTGATATTTCTTTTCCATCATAATGGCCTTCCACGAAGTAATGCCTTCGCATATTGAGTTTATGATATTTATTACTTATATTATTTACCTATTTGATATTTATGTATACTATTTTATTATTTTATGATATTATCTTTCCTTTTGAAACTTAATTTCTAATCGATATAATTTTATCTTCACCTTAATTTTTAGTTTGTTTAAGATTACCTATTTTCAGTCCACCATGACATAATACATTTTCAGGATCCTGTTTTCTACCTCGTAATAGAAAAAATTAAAGTGATACAGAGAAAAAATAGTGCAAACCATCATTAAAAATGTTCTTATTGGAGGAGAGCAATTTACTTTAAGGATATGGTCGTGAACAGTTATGATAAGGAACTCCATGAAATACCTCATTGAAATTGCGTAAGTAATCACTTAAAAAGAATCAATGAAAATAGTTTCATACTCTTGTAATTGTGTTAGGAGACATTTCTAATATTAAGCCACATTATCGATCAATGTTAAATTTTCACATGATTAAGACAATTACGGCCTTTTTCTTATGCCCTTAAGGTGGCGTAAATAATGTGGATTCTTTTTTAATTATTCATATTAAAAGTGTGTAATTATTGGCAATTAGAGCTTAATGTAGAAAAATGTTCACTTCTTCGAAATAAAATCTTTTGAATGTAAATATTCATACATCTCATAGAGAAAAACTTAATAATAGTAGAAACGGTGAAATATCTAATAATTCTATCACTAATAATTTTAAAAGTGGCAGTGAAACCCATTATATGTGGACGAGCACTTTAGAAACTCGGCTGTGTCAAGAGAATAGTCGGTGGGTGCGAAGTAAAAGCCCGCGAGCGATGTTACTTAGTTAGACCTAGCCTTAAGTATGGATGTAATGTATGGGACAACACCGACAATTGTTGTTTCCGAGAATTAAGAAAGGAATGGCGAAAGCCAATGAAGTTCGTCAAAAATTGTTACGACAAATCAGCGAGCGTTACCTTGGTCCATACTTCAGAGCGTAGAATGAGTATCTTTAGAAGGAAGGTCTAAGCACATGCTTCACTTGCTGTATATGTTCAAATGCAGCACATGCTTCACTTGTTGTATACATTCAAAGATAGTACGTTCTTAGAAGACGTTGCGGACATCATGCGTCCTGTCTATTGCTTTGGCTATTCTGACAGTACGAGAAAAACCGGTAAATTTGGGTTAGGTCAAGAATTCATTTTTTTCAGCTAATTTTTAGCCGATTGGGGAAGTAGAGTCATGGGGTTTGCACCGCCTGCCACAAACCGAAAGGATGCTTGCAGGGTTCTTATATAGATGTAGATATTATGTATTTATTTTTCAACATTAGCAAGATGAAACCCAAGTGGTTCTTTACGGTATTTCATAATAATATAACGCATGCATATAATCAAACGACGAAGAGCTTAAATTTTTACAAAGTAAAAAATTTCCCACAGTTTAATGTTACTAATTGTTGGTGTAATTAATACATCTGTAGCATACTCGTTATCAGCGCTAGCTTGAGCTGTAAGTGACATTGGCCCAGGTCGCTCGATTCGTAAGCGTCACTCTTTTTCCGCACATCTTAAAAAAGGTTAAGAATTTCGATTGTCTCCATGATAATGACGATGATCCAGTTGGTTCTAGTGAAATAGAATTGATATAGAAACTCGCGACTCCTTTCCACGAATCAACTCCTGAAAATGATTTTTTTATTCGTTCTTAAGTTACTGAGAAACGATTCGTAAAACTTATAATGCATTTCAGGATGCCTTAAGTGAATAGGATTAAGAAAGACTGAAATATAATAATAATAATAATTTTATTAAATATAGTACAGAAGATAAAATATGTTAAAGAGTACAAGGACTAATATTATAATGTATATTTAAAATAGGCTTTAATCAATGTTCAGTGTAGGGCCGGATTTTTTATTGGTTTGTTCGAGTTACAATGGAATATAAAAATAAATGAAATATATAAAAATAAAGGTTCGAGGTAAAAATGGATTATAGTTAATCTTCATGCTAAGCTATCAAAATATAGGAAATTATGTATAATCTTCGTTTCAACTCCAACCAACCATTGTAATACCGGACCCTAAAATGAACATTAGTTTAAATCCCTTTAAGTATACATTATAATACTGGGCCTAAGAATATTAATAAGGCTTCTGCCGACTGCGGCCTTATTTAGGGTCACGTGTAGCAACAGAGTGAACACGCCTAAGAACATCACCAACTAGGAAACGTTTAGTTTCATTTCTCCTGTTTTACAAGGCGAATTTTCATCCAGTTTTAATTTTTTAAAATAATTTCAAAGTTATGTCTTCATGCGTTATGCTCCTCTCAATGATGGCGCATCGATATATATATCTTCAAAGTGTGTTCATTGCCCTACAACTACGCCTATGACCAGTCCTACTTGCAGTCTAGAAAGGCAGAAATATGAGATCTAAGGGATGGTGTGATTTGAAAACAGTTTTAGAAGTGGTTAGAATGTTTTTAAATATTCGGAATCGGAATGTAAACCTGATTTCAGGGGAAACTTAAAGTCAGAGAAAATATCTATTTTTTAGGTGATTTCTATATTTCTAAACCTTATTATCGATGATTTAGTGACTCCTTCGAGGCCAATGATATAGAACACTCAGGAAAATTGTTAGAGGGTACTGTTATTGGTTTTCCTAGTCACACCATGATACAACGTATTAATCTCCTTATTTTCTTGAAATGATTGTAATGAAACAAAACTTATTTGAGTTTAATTCATCTTCTCTCTATTTTTAGAATTATCCTAACATTATCTTCCTCTCTATTTTTAGAGTTATCCTAACATTACTTCAACCCAAACAAATAATATGAATAGTAAACTGTACACTATACCCGTACTAGATGGAAGGATGCTCAAACTGTTTTCACATATCACAGAAAGAATGGAGTGTTATTTACAGGGTTCAATAGATCCATAAAAAAGTTTAGGTTCTCCTGTGATTCAGCTACTTCATGGACTAATTACCTGAAATTACAGTACCTGAAAGGATTTTCCCCAGAGTGAATAATGTAGTAGCGCATTTTATTTCTTAATAATTCTTTAAATTTGGAAAATTTAAAAATCACACCCTGTATCACTCAGTTTAGGTTAGTTATTTTTTACATTCATACATTAGTATTCTAGGTTGATGTGGGTTAATTAGATCTCCTATATACTTTCATCAGCCCGGAAAGAGGTTGGATCTTTCACCCCTCCAACATTCGATACCAATTCCTCTAAAGAGGGAATGAGGTTACTCGAGGCAAGATGAGGTAGTTTGCTTTAGATCCTGGGTGAGAATGATAAGGGGGGGGGACGTCCACGTAATTGCATTACACCTTATAAAAAAGAAATTGTTTTCATAACATTCGATAACTTGAGTCATTAGTCTTAGTCTCTCCATAAATGTTTATCATTACCGAAAGATGGCTGTTCCCTTCCACAATCTAACCGTAAGCCGTTTTGCTCTCTCTTCCTCAATGCCATTCTCTCATCATGCTTTCCTTAATCGATATCTTCGTCATTTAATTACCTTCCATTTAAGTAGCAACTTCAAGATCTTTCTAATATTTTAAAACTAAATTTTGTAAATAAAATATTAAATGGAAATGTTACAGATCCTTATATTAGAAAGCTATGCAAACATTTATTCTAAGTTTCAATATAGAGGAAGAGACTCAGGATGCTAAGCGCATGTAAAACATGGATTCGATATATTCTTTTCCGGATTTCACTTCTAACGGTAAAACAACTTCCGGCAGGATAATTTTTGACCTTCGCGCCATTGAAATTTTGTTAGCTTGGTCAACGCCTATTGTTGCCTCCCAGATATATAAGAAAAAACTTCCATTACTTCCTTCAGGCTCGAGTTTGCAGTTTGAATGCTCGCTCAGCTCATTAAAAGTGACTCACGATTTCCTAAAGGCAAAATCGTTCTTCTACCAGCAAATTACTGCGTAATCTAAAGGCAATTCATAATGGCTTAATTCATTTAAATTTCAAAGCGTTACTGAATCGAACGATAGAGATTAATATTGTGAAATATCTTCACCTATAAGAATACTGCGTGACCAGATAGGAAGTAAAGCGTTAAATGAACAAGGAGACCATTCAAGTCATAGGGTACACCCTCGCATCCTAAATAGATTTCTCACATTAAATAGTTCAAATCATTACGTATTACCTCTTTGGTCAATATCTGTTTCTTTTTCAAGAAAGTACGAATTAACAGAATTATTTTTTGGTGGATCACTTTTCGATTTCAAATTTTTGTCTCGCCGGATGTCACGCTATGAATTTTTGAAGAAGTTCTGAATAATAAACCAAGATAAACTATTTTTGTTGAGTATGTGGAAAAGGAACTTTTGATACTATTATTTTTGTATCATAATTACTTTGAAGAGTAAGGATTATTTTTTCACTATTATATCAATATTTTAGCGTGTGTATGAGCAAAAAGAATTTGGCGAATTTCTGCATCTTATGATGTACTTAAATTTATAGCAAGAAATAAATCATTCCATCTACTAGGAAGACGGCAGCTGAAGGACATTGATGTTGGAACAAATGGCTGGTGCATCGATTCCAACGCTTATTAACAGCTTTATTTCACCAGACCCACTAACTCTCAATAAATTTAGCATATTCATCACTGGAACACCGATAAATAAGACTACTACCGGGAATAAAATCCGGGGCCGCTTTCATCAAAGGCGAACGCATCATCTTGAGAAATTGAATTCGTTATTATTCATGAATGCATTCAAAGCCAAAAAACATTTATATATTAACTATATCCAATAATTTAATGTTAAAAGCTCTTGCTTGCGTTTTCTTTCCTGTCATTTTTTAAAGGATTTTGCAACGTTATCCGAAGTGAAATTAAGAACAAATAATATAATTTTTCTGACCCACAGCTAAGAAATTTACGCTTATATAATTTTATTTCCTTTTATATCTTCGCAACGAGATTCATAATTTTATTGCTACAAAATTCTGATATCTTATGATATTCTATGGGATCATCGAAAAGATTTTCAGCTGCCTCTGCGTCCTGTCATGTAGAAAAATTTTCCACACTGACATTCTTCATTTGAATAGAAACAGTTGATCGAACTAATTCACAACTAATTCTAATAAATTTTTCTAAGTAGTAAGATCTGTTTCCTACCTCCATAAATTTTACGCCTTTTCCTCTAAACATTCTATCTTTCTTGTTTGAGAAGCATAGCGTTTCCTGACCGCATGTGAAGAATTAAATAAAATAGTTTTGCTGAGAAAACAAGTCAACTACACCTAATGTTGAGTAGTGAAAGCATCCTTAATTGGCAAATTTGGTGGTGCGTTCGCTTTTAGTATGAGATGATACGGGGTTCGATTCCTAATGTAGAAGCGGCATTCTGAAGGAATTAGGAAGCCATCATAAATGAGTTGGGGTTGAGTTGTGTCATAAATGGGGGCTGCCATTAAGGGGGCGTAGTCTATGGGCTGACCACATATCCCCATCTATTATGCCGCTGGACTAAAGCATTGTCTTATATTGACATATAGCCATGGCATACATTTTTTAATTAAATTATCTCAAGAATATTCTTTCATCTTTAGAGGTTAATACTGAGTTAGAAATTCGGATAGGTTGAGCAACATAACCTATCAGAAGAGCAAATAAAACTCCTGGCCTATTTCGAACTATAGAGGCATTGTTTTAAAGCTTTTAACGATGCCCTAATCTTTGGAGAGATATGTGATGATGCAATTACTGGATGCAGACGAGCACGTGAGTTCGGCGTGGTTTCTTCTTAAATACGATGATTCCATTACCAGATTTCCTTTTCCGCTTAGAGCACGCCGCCAGCCGGTAGGGAAGCAAACCTCGAGGTGAACAAAAAGACCGCCCTAGATCAAGGTCAATGGACGAATATCCAGTACCATCTGGTAACGACAGTTTCACTGGGTTTCCCCAGTTGTGGGGGCTTCTGTCGCTCGACCCCATAGTCAAGATTCATTCTCACAAAAAAAGTGGTGCTCGATAAATTGGAGCCAATGGAAGCATCGAGGTGCGGGTGATGAGTCGGGTTATTCCCCGAAGAGACAGACGGTTGGGTAGTGGTCGTATGGTATGTGTATCTCTCTGGTTGTCAGAGGGAGAGTTCCGGAAATGCCACGCGGTTACTCGTATGTCGCCTTCCTCTACATAAGGCGGTGGGGACGTTAGGGAAATACCCTGGGAAATGAAGGAAATGTTAAGGTTGTTGCTAGGGAAAAGGTCACTTGAACTGGCCAGAATTATCTCACAGCTCATTTGTCGGATGACCAAGTCTCTCTCTGTAGTTATTTTAAGCCTAAAGAAATATTCAGCTTAATAATCGTTTCCGGTAATGAAAATTCTATTACGGAAATTAAGTACTCCATATTCTTCCAGAATGTTTTCGACAGTTATGTTAGATAAAATAACAACTGCTGTACATATTAAAATTATATTCACTGTTGTAACAAACATTACAATACATTTTGTTGTACATATGACATGATTTTATATTTGATAATTCATGAAATAATGCGTATTTTCATTTATTATGTATTTTACCTTCTTATAATCATTAATTATTTTATGTAATGCAATGTAAATTTCATTCGCTTTTTTATAATCAACCCTACGAAATTCATCCGATATTTCATTGCTGTTAGATAATCTGTATTTTCTCTTTTAGCAGCTTATCGTCCACATCATAGAATTTATAGATTTGGATTTATAAATAAAAAACGACATAAAAAAACTTAAGGAATACTTTAAAACTTATAGTTAGTTTAACAGTAACTGGTCATTTTTAGGATAATTTATAAATTAGGTAAATGTAAATAACTGAAGCAACTACAAAAAGTGAAAAATTGGGAATTCTTTTATATAGACATATAGTATGTCAAATTTAAAAGAATTTACGAGGGAAATCTCTGTTATTAGAAGAATAAGAAAATTAATTATAACTTTACTTTTTATCTGAAATATCAAAAGTTTAAAATGCGTTCGATGTGATTAACCCGAAAAAGTTTCAGGAGCACAGGTAAAAATCGCTACTTCTTAAACGCATCGCGTTTACTGTGTAATTTATAGATGAGACACGGAACGCATTCCAAACATCGAATACTGTGAAAACTGCATTTGGTGACTGTTAGTATGACTTGAAAAAGATTAGTTTATTAAACGAGCTGGTTTAGGGAAAGGGGCTATTTTAGAATGAACATAGAAAGAAAAAGAGTTCAAAAACTATTTTTCGTTGAATTTGTGGTTTTGGGTGAAAGGAATTAAGGAATATTCACTATCAACCCCACAAACATTATACTATTGCTTAATATAACTTTATTGTACATTTTTGAATTTTCACACAATCTTGAATTTAAATTCAATTATCAGCTATTTCTTGGCGTGAAACCAATAGAGGGAACACATCCTCTCAAATGTCATTGGTCTCTAACGGAGGAGAGGTGAAGCACAAACCACGCAACCTCAGTGAATACTATGCGGTAATACCGGCCCAAAACCATTTTTCCACTCCACATTTTAAAGCGCTACCTTCATGCAATGTTGGTCACTTTTCAGCAGTTATAGGATGTGGTCACCAGTTCATTTAAGTTTTCTCACCTTATAAAAAAACTCAAGTCTTTTGAAAGAGATAGTTCTTAACCTTATATTATTCTGATAGATATATAATACTTTAATTAATTCAGATTTACTTATGTATTTTATTACCTTTACTTTATCAGGGATTCTTGGGATGACAAATAACTAAAGACGTCTTGCCCAAAATGTCGAGAATATCATCGGAAAAATACGAGTAGATGTTTGATCTTATGTAATACGAGCAGGTGTTTTCCTCTAGTATTCTGAAATGTGCCTAGTGGTGATGACTTTTCTAAGAGCGAGTTTGAGTGTTATGTTGAAACGATGTGACCGAAAAACACACCAGAGAAAATAAGCGTTTGATGTTATGTAATATACACTAACATCTTACCCAAGAATATTAAGAGCTCATATCATCGTCGGCTATTATTAAGCGGTTAACATAAAAGGTCGGTTGCTCCTGTCAACAAGTTGAATCAAAACTCTAGCATTACCAAAGATAAAAAAGAGATTTGATGTTTCACGGAAGACATTTTAGTTTTCAACAAAACATTCTTGAATTACTCCCCTAATGGTTGCTCTCTATTTAATCGGAGCTTATGGGATATTTACATTTTCCATATTAAAACATTTTTCGCCAATTAAGATTTGTCTTGAATTTGCATGTTGAGCTTTTTCGGTCGAAAATATTGCAGCACTTATCGTGCCGATCAAATATTCTCAAATTCGAATAGTTTTTCCAGAGAACCTAACATAAATTTCACACTCAAAAATTATTGGAATCTGTTTTTTATAAGGATTAAAGGAAAGGAAGGTGTCTTAGTAGATTGAAAACCTACGAAAATCCCAAAGGAATAACAAGTGTGAAAAATAGCGACACGACTGGGACTCGAACCCAGGTCTCCCACTTTCCGGGGAGGTATTCTAACCA
>KZ308144.1:3891049-4032288 GCA_000376725.2 Ladona fulva
GGCTGCCTCTGTGAGGACCTCGGACGGCAGGTTGTGCCACTATGTGGAGACTGCCAGTCTTGCTCACAAAGCATTCCCTTAACAGTGTGAGAGAGACGCGGCACGGTAGTTCAGTGGTTAGAATACCTGCCCGGAAAGTGGGAGACCTGGGTTCGAGTCCCAGTCGTGTCGCTATTTTTCACACTTGTTATTCCTTTGTTTTTTATAAGGAAATAAATTGGGAGACGACTGTTAATGAAGGATTCGAACTGCAGTCTAAACGGTTCCAGTTGTTTCTTCATTGCATCATTTCCTTATATTTTCGTTTTAGAAATTTTAATTTATTCGTTTTTGGCTTTCTGTTAGTTTGGGTTAGATTTTCACGAAGTCACTTTTCCTCGTGTTTTTTTTTGTCTCGTGGTTTTCAATAGACTTAGTGAACAAAAATATTATAATCTCTTTCTCCTTGAATTGGAGCTGAATTTAGCTTTCAAAATAAGAAATTGAAAGTTACTTAAATAATCTAAAAGAAAATTCTCAGGGAAAGCAGATTGATTTTGATATAAGATTTCATTTCGTTGCATGTTATTAATACTCCCTTTTTGATCGAAAGATTTCCCAACCTATTTTCATCATCGGTTATCTCATGTTTTCATGAGACTGTGCAAATAATATGGCCACATCCATCATTCATCTTTATCCACAATCCTTGGTTCCCAGGAGAGAGCATCCTAAGTGGTGTTTCGCGAGCTACAATTACTGAATAACCTGCGACAGTTCCGTTTTTATGTAATTTAACATTATACATATAAATAATATTACTCAACACTAACTTTAGTGAAGCGTTTCACAATTAATTTTGTATAATAATAATAGTGTATACATAATGTTATATTAATAATTTTTCCTCTTATTATGTGGTTTTTACTTAGTTTTCAATTGGTTTACAACTCAATATCAGCAACATTATGGCCTACTGCGACGCTTAATTTGTATATAAATCGTAAAGGGGCTTGAGGGAAGTTTTTAAAGTCCAATATTTGAAGTAGTTTAGTCGAAATAACTTATTATGTTATAATGGATGTTAATAATGTAAGAAAAATGGGAAAATAATAATGACAAAACTTAACCTGACGGCGAAAAGGAAGCGTACACTTTTGTAAAATTTAAACAAAATGTTTTTCAACATAGCTGCATAATGAATATTTGAAGATACCTACTTCTCATACGAATAACGGATGGAGAACTTCTGTATTCAGTTCCTTCCTCCGGAGGCAGTTACCAGAAAATCAGAAAAGCAATGAGGAAATATTTTTCCTTTTTCCTCCATAACTATGAACGAAGTCTGCATTTTCCTGCGACGGACTTCGGCAAATACTGCTCACATTTCCTGGAATATATTGGTCACAAATTTTAACTCTTCAGGAAATTGATTCAAGTTGAGCAAGCGATTTTATTGAGTGAGATGAGGTAGGAGGAAAATTCTTCCCCAGAGCCCAAATCATAACATTTCTTACCTCTCGTAGCGTGAGTGCTGACGTTGAAATATCAGTGTGGAAGTAACGTAATTCATAGCTATTTGAACTAAGTTCTTAAAACAGGAAATATCGAATAGAATATATAACATAAATGTGTTCCTGCAGTTATATCATAATGAATGGAATATTTCTACTTTTGTCTTTTGGTAAAAAATAGAGGAAAATATATCTTTAATTAATTTTTTTCTCACTCGTACTCGTCATGGCTGTGATAGTATGTGCGCTACTGAGAATGTCGAAAACACATCGCTTTTGCCTAAAAAGTCTCCCAAAATGGCATGTCAGAATATTTTGTTGAAAGGGTGGCAGAACTATGGCTCGCGAGAAAATTTTTAATGTTTTATTTCAACTACCTAATTTTAGAGTTCCATGTTTTCCTCTTTGTGTCTGAATCATAATGAGTTAGGACTGACTTATCTCCTGGAATGATACTTATATTTCCGATTACATGCATAAATAGCAATTTCTATGGCCTCTGCTACGCTAATGCGATTTTTTCTTATGAAGCCTACTTTATTTTTGACACGGATGTTCATGCGGTGTAGCAAGTTCGCCTACGCTGAAAGCGGCTTTCGGTTCGATTCCCGGTGCCCAGCATATACAATATCGGTGTTCACCCAGCGTCGTGATGAACATGCCTCCTGAATTAAGCGATAGCGAGTCCGGTCCAGAAAAACCAAGTACGGCGGCGTGAGAGTCGATACGTTGACTACGTGTCACCTGTACTCGTATATGCCGTCTGGCCCTATCCCTTAAAGGAATGTTGCGTTAGGCCTTCACTTTTTGCCTCGTTTATTTTGCTCCGTTAAAGGTAGTAGTAGTTGTGTTTTATTTATAAAGTATTCTAATATTTACAATAACAAAATATCCAATTGAAGGTAAAGGTAGAATGACATTCCTGACAAACATCTTGAATGATATAAAACTTGTTTAATGTGGATTTCATTCGTGGCCACTCCTGCGAATAGTGTGAAAATACAATTAGTGTGCGATTGGTTGGCTTTTGAGAAGTCGGATGAAAATATATGGCATTTTTATCTTATTTATCTACATATTACTGATTCATAAGAGTAAATAAAATTTTATTTCTTATGCATTTATACTTCCTATGAATCAATGTGAAATTAGCTGTGGCCATATTGGTGAATATTTTGATTGATAAGGTCATGCAGTTGGCGGAATTAATATATATAAGCAATGGAGTAGTAAAAACGTTCTACTCTTGATTTATTCCTGAATCCAGCTTGAGTTACGTTCCAATAGTTTCTATTACTAACTTTTCGAATTTTTTTGTTTCATCCGTCTTCGAAAGTAACCCTATAATATCTATGTGGTCACGTACGTAAAAATTACCAAAAAAGTTTAATTCCGTAATTACTCGTATCGTAATTATATGAAATTGTTTTTACCGATTCCATGTAAAAATTAGGAAAGAGAGAGGTATTGTCTCCAACATGATTTACTTATGTGTAATTTGCTGACTAATTATGATACTTACCTCCAGAATTTTAGGAAGAAAATATTTGACTTCAATGAGTCCTTAACTCTATTGCCGATGTATTACATATTTCTGAGCACTTTAGTGCTTTGGATTTTGGCTCTGAGTTTTAATGGTTAGTCCTATAAGAATAGAAAAATGACGGGAAAAGGTTTACGATCAATCATGGTCTTACATGAAATGAAAATATAAATTGTGTAAAAAATTATTTTTATGACCTAAAATTAAAAATCATCATTTTTATTTTAAGAAAGAGTTGAATAAATACCGACAATGACTAATATAATCATATGGCACTCATAATATCTCAAAGAATTTGAAAAATGCATACTCATCAAATTTAAAGGTTTGGATTTTTGAAAGCTCAACACTATTTACTGAATGTTGCCATTTACATATCCAACTGGCTGAATTTGCAAGTAGTCTCCCGCCTAAAAATGCTACCTACTGTTTATATACTCTGCGAAAGTTAGAAATACAAATCGCTAGCGCAGCAACATAATAACACAACGTTAGCATAATTTTGAGTCCGTATTTTGTTCGGCGGTTAATTTGGCTCCAAAATGTACAATACCCTGAAGGATGAGACGGGTGGAGCAGAAGACCCTGGGATCCCCTTTAAATCCACTTCTTAGCTGTGTAATCTCGCCGCGATTCACTATTATTGAATAAGCAGCCGTTCTCGATATTATTTAGTTAAAAACCTACCTTGGAATATGAAGGCAATAATTTTCTATGGCTGGATTTGTAGAATTATTAACTTGGCTATGAATTTAGCACATAGAGATTTGAAGTACCTAAGAAGCACTAGCACCTTCACCTAGCCGGTCGCTTTGGGGTTTACTATCAGAAATAAAACCTCTTACATACCTTCCTGTGACTAATATGACCTCTTGTTTTCGTGATTTTGCCCATTATATTTTTCATAATCTGTCATCAAAATCGCGAGGCCTCGTGCATTCAAATATCTAATGTTTCCAATAACTTATCTGAACATCGTGAATTCCCGCAAAAAAATTCAGTTTGAGCCTTCACTATAAATGAAATTGTTTCTTTTTGAAGTCAATAAGTATCACGTTGGAATACTCCGTTTCTGCTTTTACATACACCTGTTCCATCTGTTTCTTAGCTTTTCCTGGTCTACAAAATATTAAAACGCAAATGTCGGTAATTCCCAATCGTGTCATCGAGAGGATTACTTTAGTCGTGGACACAATCAGAATATACTATATACGTACCTGCGCTATGGACGAATTCTGGACATGTGGAAATATCTGCATTTTATTAAGGATTCCCATCGGGTGCTTGCCATTACGTGGTATGCCTCCATCTTTCAACTACCCTTCCTTCCTTTAAAATACGCTTTTCCCTTCTTCTCTACGCATCTATGTCCCGTATACATTCGCGGGATCTGAACTTACGGAGGGAAATTCAAATTTGATTTTCAAGGACAATTAATAAATGAAAAAATTGTTTGTATAACGAATTTATAGCTTGCGAACCATCTTGGGAGTATCATTTTCAGTGCTTTCTAAGAGAATTTCTTTGTAAGGCTATTCCTGGTCTTAGAAAACACTCGAGTTCGAATTCTAACCACTCAGTTTTTGTACGATTTGATCAGAGTGCTTCTTGTATTACCGAGCAAAAATGATCTCTTACTGTTAAAAGAAGTTTAATTAATACACTTTTGCACCTTATTCTTAGCTTCAGTCATCGGCAGTTCTCAGCATTGATCAGAAAATCATTGAAATGGTTTACCTTCAACCCTTATCTTTTTTCACTCGTTAATTAATTTAAATACTTTCCTTATTTTGGCTTTTATTATAAAAAAACTTATCAAAACTATACGTTTCTACTGCTTATTGACATCATATTTGTTATAATAAAATTTTAATTAAATTAATTAACTAATACAAGCTTGAAAAACTAATTAGATTTTCTATGATTTTAAATATAAATTAGAGGTGGTAAATTAAGAGCTTTAAATTAATGCAAGCATCCCGAATTACTCCCAGTGATTGGCATTGTGAATCCCCAAAATATTATGTATTACAATAATAATAAGATGTGCAATATTATTTCAAAAGGTGATAGAAAGCGAAGAAATCCTTATAGCTTGACATAGGTAAAATATTTCAGGCAAAATATTTCACTAGAGTTTTACTTTAGTTCAGTTTTAGTAAAGTCAAGGCTGTATGCTTCATATAATACTAATAATAGAATTGTATTTATGTCAGTTTACTTTCTACTGAGCTATTAGTTTTCAAAATATTAGTAGTATTGTTAAAAGGGCTTCGACAGTTGAGGTCATTTCACACGTAGGCCACCACCAGGAATCGAACCCGGGGCGCTTTCATTGAAATCGAACGCGTTGCCCTCTTGGCAGTTTGGGAGCCCCAGTTTTCAAACTTTTGTAATTTTCTGATGAATGAATATAATAATTAGGATAAAATAAATAAGTTTAAGGCGCATAACCTCATGTAGGGCCAAGATTTAGTCGAGCGCTGTTGACGATTATTCGTCCTCCTCCAAAATGGTTCAGCCTCTTTATCGCAATAGCATTTTTTCTAAGATTCTAGATGAAAATTCCAGTAAGCATTGGGAATCGAACTCGAATCCAATTACATCATGTTATCACTTTCCAACTGACGGCTCATTAAGAAAGGGAAAATATTTTAAATCAACTGAAAATGCTTATATATATTAAAGGCGAGGGTTGTGAATATCGTATTTCCTCAGAAGCCTAATTTATAACAAACTCAAGAGGTAAAGCATTTTAATATCCTCTGCCATATCTAACGTGGTTGTTGACAATGTTTTTGCTTTTCTTTGGAGTTACATGCGATGACGAAAGAAATATCCTGTCGAAGTTATCTCAATTGAAGGTTGTTTTGATTTAGAAGCATGTGCATAAGAATGTTGTACATTTATTCCACATTGCAACCTGTCATCTTTGATTGCCTAATTCTCCTTTTCTTAGGCAGCTTTTCCACCTCCTGATCTATGTAATTTGAGAGTTATACTCATTACTTCGTAGACGAAGTATTGTTGGTCTCAAAACAAAAGTGCCCCTGTGAATCATAATGCACGGCAGTTCAGAACCATTACATTGGGTAATTTCGTGCGACCTTGTGTCGCCTCTCATTCCAAGCTGTTCCATCGTACGTGTTTAGTGTGGCAATGATCGGCTCGCATTCTATGGTCAGTTTAGCAGCGCTATCTCTTAAAAAATTTTTAACGTCAAGGTTTCGTTCCGTGCAAGTCGGGGTAGGTCGTTCATCCAGATTACTCGTGACATCTCCCTTTAATTCTCACAAAGGGCTTCCCGTGGGTTGGAATAGAAAGATGGTTTGCTCTTCAAATAGTGGTTTGTGACGAATGGAGCACGAATGTAAAACCAAGAGATATTCCTATCATTGCCTCCTATCTTTACGACGTTTTTATCAGTTCTGTCCGTTTGTTTTGGAAACTTTATAGCAGCTCACTTTATTGCTCTTTCTAAATCTTGAAAAGGTAATGTGAAGTGAGACTGTGACTTGTAAATTTCACAGTTATTCCTACGTCTATAAGTGGGCGGTCTAAAATTACTTGGCAGTTATCTGACGTCCGAGTTATTGTAGAGATTGAAATCATAGATTGTGCATGATTATCTCAAAAGTAGCAAAAGACTTAGAATATCATAGCCCTCAGTCAAAGATCGAATAGAGGTCCCAGTTGTAAAATATCGCAGTAAAAGATAAAGAAATACCCATTTCTTATAAATTGCGAAGCGATAATACCACGGAGGGTTAAATTTCTATATTTTCCTCGGAGAAAAATATTGAATTTTAATGTTAGATAGCCATATGTAACCATTTTACGAATTGGTGATGAAAAGATTTAAACAGATTCTTATAATTAATATCAGTACATTCTACAAAGCTTTCCCCAACAAAAATCTTTTGAACGAGGTTCTAATGTAGCATTTATTGCGCCCAGTAATAAATTCGCCCATGATTTAAAGTTAAATAACATTTTCAGATGAATTTGTTTAAAAAATATTTTATCCGATAAAGTCTATTTGTAGTACAGTATTTGGTATCACAATGTAACAATATAGACTTCGTTGGAGGTATCATGGTGGAACTGTGTAAGCATCATGCAATAAAATTTGTACAGTATTCCTCAAATATAAATAAAACATTTAAAATCTATCCACGACCGGTTTTACCATTGATCATGCCGTCATCAGATGATACATTGCCTTGTATATGATCACCATGACCTGATTATAGCATCAACTATATAATAGCATGATATATGCCAAAACGGTAGTGAAAGTATTTTTAATGTTTTATTTATATTTTAGGAATCCTGTAACAATTATATTATTAAATATGGTGTCACAATATAACTTTAGAGCTTGATCAATACTTACAAGATGTAGATCACGAACGTCAATAAAAATCCTTAAACAATCTAAATCCGAAAAAATATTTAAATTTTATATTAATATTTTCGCTGGCCTAATGAAAAAGTATTTCCTTACCAATCGTAATGACTTCCTTTTATGTCATCCAGGTTAAGAGTTTAGCCTCCAATGGTTCATGGCGATGAATTCTGACAATCTGAATCACTTACCATAAAACAGACGAGCTGCAGATCGTATGTGTAGTTGAGCAATCTGAGGAAGGCATTATTTCTTGGTCTCAGAAACAAAAATGGTGCTATTACCTCTTCAATAGGGAACGTAATCGTTGCGTTGAGCTAAGGAGGTCATCAAATGATGTCACAAATGAGCACCCTGTTTCTAAGAGACGTCAGCGTAGAACTTTTTTACTCAAGGACGCAGGGGGTAGCTTAACGAAATTGTTCTGAGGGATGGAGAATGCCGTTCTCGTAAAATACGAACCTGATGACCCCATTATGCTTGTGAGGGCAAAATATTATTATATAACGTCATCATCCATGGTGATTTGATCGTTTTCGCGCATAATTTCGAATTTATTTCAGAAATCATCTTAGAGATTCAGTGGAACTTTATTGCTACCACTAAAAGCATGTTTGCAAAAGGCGTAGCTTCAGAGAAGTGTTTCTCATATTGTTTGGCGTCGCCCTCTTCAGTCTAGCACTCTCACGGACCCCGTCCTGAGTAATAACTATACTTTATTAAAAAATATAGTATTTAATGTCCTTATAAAAGCCATACATGTCGCACAATAGTTTCATTAAAGCTGGTCAGTATCCGAGACGAGAATTTTAGTTGGAGGCAGTTAACTTAAATTCCTGAAAAAATATCCATTGTCGGGGAATTATTCTTTAAATCCTACAAAACAGGGATTTTCCAAACTGGTGTACCTTGTCCCCTAGTTGTACGCCAAGCTTGTCTATGGCATACGGTAAATATTAGGCAAATGCATGACATGCATTGAAGTATCCCTCAACCATTGTCTTAAAAAAATTCCATGTTATTTCTTGATGGAATGGTCTGTCAGATACACCTACAGCCTAATATCAACGTTCCTGAGAATGTAAAAATAAACTTACGATTTTTTTATCATAGTAAATAGGGTGTTCGAAATATGGTTTTTTGAAGCCAAAGGGTTACAGGGTTGACCCGTGTGAAGAGTCTGGGAACTTTAAAACAATTGACGAACCCTCAAGAGACCTCAGCTGGTTAAGAATCATTTTCTGAAGAAAAATATCACATATCGATCGTTAGGCTTAACAGTATATTAATTCGGGAGAATATTTATAATCCTTTCTCTCGTGTGCCTAGAGATCGTTTCCTAGTTCCAAATGTGTAAGTGGGGTTTCATTTTATTTCTCTCTGAAATATAAATACTTATTCATGACAAATTCAAAATTTAACAAATAAACGATTATGATTTCTTTAATAGAAAGTAAAAAAGTAAAAACAACGTCCCCGTAGATAGAAAAACCCGCCTAGCCTGAACTCGATCCCGGGACCTCGGAGTTGAAGCGCTAACATGATAATCACTACGTCAGCATTACAATGAATTCGAGGAACTCGGTAGCAATTCACATTTCGACTATATCTTCACTATTTTCATTAGGCGCAGCAAGAAAGCTTCTGAATGTATGATTTTATGAAATTACTTCATACTTTAACCTTAGTTACACCAAAGACTGAAAAAACCTGCGCAAAGTAAATTATAATCACTAAGATAAATAAACATAAAGATTAAAGATAATTACTTTCGATGCGTACTAAAGAATTACGCTAACTTGTGAACATCTCTTATGTCTAACGTAATGAATAGTTGAGAAAATATAACCTCTTATCAACTTCTGACGTTGTGAAATAAGAGGGGAATAGCTGAACTCTAGATACGTGTTTCTGAGGCAGAAAAAATTTAAATCCTCACGTTCTTGAGATAGGTACTCACGCAGCAGGGTATATAGTTTCTCAGTGTACAATATCTGTTAATGAAACCAGCACTCGATCTAAGAACATGAGTCTAAGAGGATTTTTAATAATATTTTCTGTATTATTATTATAATATTTTGTTCCCTAAGAGATGTATCTAATTAAAATTTCAACAAATCTAATTTATTGAATAGCTCGCCCTAAACCTGATGCTTGAATTTTCAGAGTACTTCAATGAATACACCGGTATATGTTTTCTACTCACATATTTAAAAAGAAAAACTGGAAAAATATAATCAATTTTTCTGTCAGCTTATGAAGATGATGAAATATACATGCGTATTATCTTCTATTTAAAGATTCATATTTAAGGATACTGTTTCCGCGATTTGAAAGCTTGTCACGCTTTGTGATGGTATTACTTTCTTAATTTTCTCATCAGTACGATCACGCGGCTAAGTAGGAAACGGGCAGAGCAAATAGCCAAGTGGGAGAAACGTTTAGAGAAGATTGAGATGGCGAAGAAAAAAATGTGAAACGAAAAGTATGACGTCAAGAAATTAAACTCTTGCAAAAATTTACAGGTTCGAAAGAAGCATTGATTTAAAAAAATAACCGATTAAGGATCAAGTAAAGGACTTAGGAATTGGTCTTCAGTTTTTGCTGGTTCTAAAGAAAGCTAGAGTTGTATGTATTTTGGGATTTTTGATATTTTTTGACTTATACAAAAAATATTAGTTTACCGTCGGACAAAGGGATACTATTAATATCTTTCATATCATTTCTAAATGCTTCCTATCTTTCATAGTGTATTCCTTTGCAACAAAAATGTATCTTATCTGATAAATATATTAATTAATATTTTATTAATCCATATTCATGTTATTTGTGAAAATGATACGTCTCTGAACAAGTACCGTACAAAATCTGTTAACATGCTTCGAATTCTTGCATAGATTTACAAAAATAATTTATGCTGTTTCTGCACTGCATAAATATGAAGATAGTTGTTCCGAAATTTTAAGCATCCATGATTAATTGATGTTTTGTATTCGTGCTAATGAAATCGCCATTTATTTCTATTTTTTGATTCAAGCAATTATTTCACGCTTGGAATTAAAAATGACATTGTGCAATTTGTTTAGCATTCTAGCGATGTTTCATGTAAGTCTATCGAAAGGGAATCTTGCTTTGATTTTAAATGTTCAACGACACGGTTGGCATTGTATAATTCTCCATATCAATATAAACATAGCCATCATTTTTAGTTTTTACTGTAGTTAATTCATAATTTCAATAAAGTGAGTACGAACGTCCTTATCTCTTGCTAAGATTCATTTTTGAATCAGCCAAGAACCTTGCCTTGCGACAAATACCACGTCAACAATTGTAAACATCAGCAACCTCAATGTTTCACTGAGCGAGCGATTATTGCAGAATGAATGACGACTCATTGGAGAAAATAATCTTACCTCTCATCACATACTTGGACGATCACCAGATACAACGGTGTCATCAGTAGGATAATTAATTAAAATAACAATGGCAATTACCTCCTAAATCCTAAATTTAGGGAATAAAATGTGGCCCAATCGAAGGGAATTGAAGGCGAAAATGTCTGCTATGCATCTGTAATTGTCTTGGCAATGGTTTTCAAATAAACAACCGATTTATTTGGCTTAATTCTATATTAATTACTTCGGAATCAAAACTTGAAATATATTTCAGCGTAAAGGCAGGAGACGTTATTCGGTAACGGCAGTATTTTTATTCCACAAATTAAATTATATTAGTACATCAACAATCTTATGCTCTTACGCTTTCGTCTGTTTTCAAAATCAGTGCATGTCTAAGAATTGCAGCAGAAAAGAAAACTTATCTCGTAATATCTGAATAATACTTTACTCTAAGTTCGTGAGGTTCCAATGTGAGGGGGACGAACCAACTTTTATTTTCTCTTCTTCAATTTAAAAGAGATGAAACTTGTCAAACCTCATCGATTGTTTATTCCCTAAATTTATGAAGTGATTTAGATAGGAAATCATATATTTCGCATACTTTTTCAGGTAATCATTGTCTAAATTTGGAAAATTTTTGTCTTTTTAGGGGCATAGTGCTCGATTTCCTATTGACTGGAATAGAGTGTTTTCTAGAAATTAAATTTCCTTAGCCCATGAAACCTTTTAAATCTCTATCATTTAATTCTATGTTTGAGCCGTCTCCAAAACGTGCAAATACATTACCAAATACGCCGCTGATGAAACTTACTCTTAAACTATGATTATCTCAACTCTAATGCAATATACAAATACTATTATCGATTACATGCTGGTGATGTACATACTTGTGGTCACAATATCCAATCTGTAAGAGCATTCTTCCCTTCGAAACTCAGAGTTCTTTCTATTTAAGTCACAAACTTTGTGAGCAGGTATTTAATGTGGAGATTTCCTTTCAATGCTGTTTAAATATTTACCCGAAGTGAAATATGGCGTGCGGCATTTTGCAGTGCAGCAATTTTGGGTGTTTCAAGCGCCAACTGCATAAACGTAGGAATAATCGAAAATAGGACTTGGAAAATAGGAGTGTACGTACGCTTAATCTTCTTTTGGGAATCCCTTCGTCCAGAAATCCCAGGTACTTTTATGGGGATGCCATGTTAGGAGCACCGGTCCAGCCCATTCACGACAGATGACTGAAAGCGCGGTTCCACGACACCATCAAAGTGTGTGCGCCGACCTCGGCGATTTCGTCACTGACGCATCCCGCTGTCGCTAATGACGATGTTAGGCAGCTCTGCTCTAGACCTAGTTTGAGATAAGTGTCTCCCAATCGACGACAAGACTTCGAATAACTAAAGAATTGAACGAATTATTAAGGTAGAGTGCTGAAATGGAAAGGGGACATGCTAGCGCACATTCGGAGTGTTCCACTCTACTAAATTCCTTCCTCTTTAATGAAAGCATCTGAGCCCCGGTTAACGGCCTTACTCCATTCCTGCGCTTAGACCGTATGACCGTTACCTGAATGAAAATTAATCAAAGATCTCTATAGGAAATGCTACACAGAGCTGAAACAATTTTCGCAAAATGCTCCAAGGAGGGGGGGCGTGTATTAAACTCACTGGTTAGAAGTAGAAATGCAGGTTCCTGACAATTAGGAGAGAATATGTAGGGTAATGTGTTATAATGAGAGAATATATAAATAAACGAAAACCTGTATAAATTTATTCTTGATAATTTGATTATTTTGGAAGAGACGAAAAAGTTAAATAACGAAGGCTCTTTACATCGTTACCCAAAAAATAATTGAGGATTACATATTTTTAGAGATGTTTGTTTCTTGACTCGCCATATCATTCTCGGCTTCTCTCCAAATTGAACGAAAAAATTCATAGCAATTTTGCCGAACTCGTTTTTAAAAATTCTCACATCTCCAAGGTAGAATAGAACTACACTAGAGCATGGACAGCTATTTTTGAAATGGCTGATGAGATGTAAACATTGGTCGTAAAAATCTAATAATTATTATGTTTTGAAGCCTCACAAACTTAATCCGCTTTTAGGAGCCGAGGATGAATGATAATAGTTCGAAAATTTTCTTGAAGGGACATCTATTGTACATATCAATCCTTCCATTGTTTGCCTTTTCACATATAATTCTCCATCGAAATAAGTTTCGATTGATTATATTGTTTTTAAGTCGTAAAAGTGGAAAATGAAGCGACGGGGAAATGCGAAAATGTCTTCTTGTAGACTGTGACTAAGCAGCAACTACCGACGCAATTCACAAAGAGAGCAGTAGCAGAGAAGGAAACTAGGGACGCAAGAGGGTGCGTTGAAAAGTTTCCTTCATGGCCGATAAAGAGCAAACATCCATTCAATTTTAGTCAGGTGCGAAATGGAACGAACTAAATGCGAAAATGTACGGGTTCATTCCACTCACCCATCTTTCATTTAAGTTGTTAGACTGTTGCTGATTGCTCTATGCAAGATTATTTCCTTCCATCGCAAAATGATGACATTCCAATATATATCATATGAATTCTTACGGTTATAGAACCAATTAAAAAATGAAAATATCGAAAAATCCTCTTATCTTAATTAATTCAGTATAGAGAATCAAAAAATGAATTCCTTTTGCTTATAAAACGTGCATTTAGGTTGCAAACTTCTCAAACTGGCAATGGCCATTTCGCTGTAATAAATATGGGAGAGTGACCAATTAGGAGGAAATTGGGATGAAAGTAGCATAAACATTTTGGACGAGATGGTTTGAATAATCCTGTGATGGTACTTACCTTTTGATGTCATTATGGTTGAAAATATCACATGTCGCTTTGTTTTTTCATCGGAGTAATACCTTATCTGAAATAGCAATACGCTGCTTTTATCTCAGAGATACAGTGCCATATAATAATAATTTTTATCAGATCAGTAACCCATTATGTATAAATTCTTCAATAATACTATCATACACAATATTGTAGGATCAATTAACAGTTTCAATCGTCACAGTATTCGTAGAGTATGTTTTAAATAATTGATTTATAAGCTGATATTTATATTTGTAAGGTCACGTTTATCTTATAATATTATGAAAGTTTTATTGCTAAGCATTATGCACAAGAGAAAATTAAAATGAAGGAAAATTTGAAAAAAAATATTATCGCAACTGGTATTCACATAAATGTGAAAGAACAACGTGGAATCACCAATATGGAACTCCAAGCCGCAATTGAGTGTCTCTATTTGCAGTTTGGAGTTCCATATTGGTGATTCCACGTTGTTCTTTTACACTGTTGGCATCATTTTTACCTTTGACACCGCAAACTCGATCGCGAATTTTATCTGGTACTCACATATCATTTAAAATAAGCTAGGGCTAAGCTTTCAAAAAAATCATTATACGTAATTACGTCTTTATTCAGTTATTTTCGTTGAAAAAGACCTTTTATAAGGAAAGCATACATAAACATGCCCTAACCAGGACTCGAACCCGAGAACTCAGTTTCACTAAGCTAGCACGCTCTGTGCCAATGTGGCGGAAAATTAGCGAAATGTATTCATCCTTTATGCGGAAGTCGGTTAAAATGATTCCAAACAGAGAGTTGGAGAGGGTCCAAAAAAAATTTTTTATCGAAAACAAAAGATGAATTTTCATAGGGGAGGAATATAAGAAGAGATGGTAACAAAGGATGACTTTATTGTTCAGAATCCCGTTGTGTATCACTAAGTTATCTTATGCCGAATTCGCATTGCGAGGATTCGGCTACGAGAAAGGAACAGGGAAAGGTGAAAGTAACAAGGAATTTGGGGAAAGGGACACAAGCGACTTTCTCCATGAGAATGGAGACCCAAATGCCTCATCTCCAAGTTAAACATTTCTTTATTATATCGGGAAGAATGAAAGACACGACAGAGATAGTGACGAATGTTGAGGAAAATCTACTAAGAACTACAGTTTCACCTTGATTCATATTCTAGAAAGGTACAGGGAAAGACTTGACGCGACTGAGTGCACATTTCCATAATGAGGGAAACGCCCCTCATGGTTTCCATCTTTTTCTATTGTAGATAAAACAAAAAATGATAACTCATTTAAAAGCTCTTACACACAAATGGGGACGGATTTGACGTTATTACTAAAATAAGTAATCAAACAACGGCGTTATTTAGGAAAGATTTAGACTGAAATGTGTTCTCTTCCATCAAACAAATTGAAAAAAATTATACTTTAAATAGAGATAGAGTGTAAAGGAGTTGGAGGAGTTTTTGGGTATAAAATTGAAACTTAGGAGAAAAGTAAACAGGTCAAGAAAGATTCACTTTAAATAAAAAAAATCAACATGTCCCTCGGAAAAAATTTCACGAATTATTTTTATAAAGAGTAATGAATCAATGATAATAAAGTAATATAAATATAAACGTCTTTCCTGTCTGTTTCGCTGGAGGATTTTTTTCTTCAAAGTGGACATAGAAGGTTTTTATTTTAACAATGTATTCGCGATGAACATCCTATTTTTCAATTAGTCTTTGATAAGTATTTTAAATTATTGGAGATTTTATTGTTTATGCAATGCAGTAATTTACGACGAGCGGCCTTTTTCAAACGTTGTCATCGACGAAACAATAAATATTATAATAATGAAGCGACTAAATTATTAGTGGATATACCCTTTATTATCAATTTTCTATAATGTATCAGAATACTAACGTTATGTAAGTTGTTTTTCTTATATTTTATTCGACCGAATTCAGTTATGTTATTTATTCAACATTGAAAATTACATCTATATTTTCTTTGATTACTTCTTTATCAAATGCATGGTAGTCTACTTTTCTTTGCTCTCAATTTTGAATGAACTATCCATAGGTTTCGTATGTTTTTCACATAGCCCTTCTTGCAGGTGTTTTCCTACAGTGGTATTTTATTATTTGTAATTACAGACTCACATTTTATGCCTACAAAGTAGTTTTTTATTGCATTATTGTTATCGCCATCTCTCTCTCTTTTTAAACACTTAAAGACGATGGGTTATATGTGAGAAGAGATTTGTTTGTCTCAATCTCACCCAAACAAAGAGCTTTTATAAAGAGCACGAGCTTTCCATCTCTTCAGAAATTCCCATGAGAATAATAGAAGTCGAAGGAAGGATAAAATTTGGTGGTTTTTAGTAAAGGCTATAAATACCTATTTCACATATTATATAATATTTATTTTATAACAGACCGCTATTTTCTTCGATCCTAAGCCAAGTGTTTTTAATACACCAAATTTTATAATTCGCACAATATTTTGGTATAATGTAATTAGGTATAATGAAATGCATTTACGTTCCCAATTATTTGCCAAACATTGTTTCAGAATTGCTTTATAATTTGTCAAGCTCTATGTTATTTCAGTCGTACTTGCGTGTATTTTCTAAGGATTCCTCTCTTTACTTCACTGACTTTCACGTATGTTATATCACTATACCTCAAGCACCAGAAGTTACGAAAGGGCAAGAACTGCTCATCAGACTAAGTGATCGATTCCATCGTAGCAAAAACGTCAAGGAGAAGTAAAGGCTTAAAGAATGTCGACAGGGAAACCGAAAGAGAAAGGAGAGAGAGATAGATGGGAATAAAAGTTGAAATAGAAAACATGAAGAACGGAAGTAGACAATAAGAGAGAGGACTTGTGGAGTAAGAAAAGACCTTAGGATAGTGCGTGGAGGAATGAGTTAAGAGGCAAAGGAAGTTTCAAGGCCGAGGACAAGGTGACCGTGTCACGGTGTACTGATCGCGAAAGGAACGGGAAAACATAGCTGAAAAAGAGGGGTGCGAGGGAACAAAAACTATGTGGAGGATAGAGAACATTCGCTATTCGGTATCATACATTTAAAATATCGGCCTGCAATGTATGATACACGTTCTAGGAATTGTTCCACCGCTGAAGATCCTAACATTCAGCAATCAATTCCATCAACCATGCACCATTTCATTTAATTCTTCATTTAAGATTATATTAATGTGTTTAGCATTAAAGCACGATATTGGGACAGTACAGCAAGAGGTCGAAGACTTTCAATTTATTCGAGGTATGTACAGCAGAGAATATAGTTAATTTCTCGGCCTATCGCAGAAATTAGTTGTTCTGTATGGCAATAGCAAACTTTTGAAGGAACTTATCCTGGCTATTGCGTAATATCGGCGTTACTAATTTACGTAGAACGACATTAGGATCTTACAAAAGCTTACGGAACTCCAATGCGTAGTACGAGGTAGGGGTTTTGAAAAGAATAGAATAGGGAAGACTTTGAGGCCTGGGATGAAGGAGTATTAAGTGCCGTAATGTTATGTAACATAAACCCAACATCCACGTGGGAATACTTTTTAGACAATTACTTACTTACCTTACTTTTTTCTTACTAACTAGAATGTTTCGGAGTAAAGTTGACTAAAAGTAAAAAATATGTACCCCGAATCGGTACACGATATCTTATACTATTTAACAATTTCAAACGAATGTATATCTGTAATATTTATTATTCTTATTGGTATGCTTAAACGTAAATTATGAAGAGTCCAGTGACCATTTGTGCACACTTGCATTATATGGTATGTGATTATGTTGATGTTGATGATTTCAGTGATGTTTTTATTTTAATTTTTCTTACAAAAGTTCTATTCTCAAGTATTTCTCCTTAAGCTCTTAGTATAGTTTTACTCATAAATACATCAAAAACCGTTGATGTGAAACATTGAGAAACAATTTTTTATCTCGATAAGAACATAATCATCAATACGCGATCTACAATAATCATCATCGAGAATCTACATAGACGCGAACATTTGGAATAAAGCGTAATCAAATAATATTGAAATGTCTAAGGTATAATATTAAATTTTCACAGAGGGAGAAATAATTGTTTCTCTCTCTATCCTAGAGTCCTATGGTTCCAAATATCATATACTCTCATGATCTTTCGTGGTCTTCTGAACTCAGAAAAATTAAATTCCCATGCATAAATTAATTTACAAGTAACAAAAATGTTTAATATTTTTCAACCTGAGAAAATTTAGTAAAGAATTTAGTCATAGTACATGATAGTGTGTGATATAACTCATGCTGTAACCAGGTAATGTAATTTTCTCCCGGGTGAAAGGTCAGAGGCATTAAAGTTATGCCATCTTTAGTAGATCACAAACTATTATGTGTATTTCAAGCTTCAGTTACTTTAATCTTTTCCTCGTTCCCATCCTCAACGTTGAGATTATGAGGAGTGACTGTTAAGGTCACCAATGGCTCGTTTTGCATTGCAAAACACTTGAGAAGAACGATTAAATTGTACCAGCGTACCTTTAACGTAGTCATAAAAAATGTTTCAGTACTATATAGCGTTCCAGTTTTCCCATTCTGTAACGATAGTTTGTGAAGGAATCCAATCCTATGTATTATTTCCATTTCACCGAAAATAGTCTCATACCAGGTCGCCTTTATGTGGAATTCTACGGTCTGACGAGTAAAATTACGAATCATAATTTAAATACGAATATTTCAACCGCCGTTTTCACCTGCTTAAATGACCAAAAAAACTGAAGCACGGTATAGAATTAGAACTCTTGGTTATAGTTCAAAATGTGTAAATGTTCTCTTGTAAATACGCGAATAATTCGAAATTAAAAGCCGGCTGGAAAAATCCGAGTAACGAACAAAATCACATAACGTTGCAATTTAAAAAATAATCTTCATAACTCAGTGATACAGATAATGCACCTTTTATTATCGTCTTATCCAAAAAGAGTGTTAATTTAATACACCCATAGCTATTATTTCGCAAAATTGTTAAGTGTTGGATTATTTTTAGAGCTTTTAATTTCGGTATTTCCACTGGGGGTTGTCGGTACTTTCTCATGTTCTGGTACGTTTAAAATAGTTTATCTTTATTTCACATTATAAAGTACCTAATGTAGATAAATAGAGTGGACTGAAATTAAGCCAAATTTTTTGTCGTTTCGGTATCCTCTTCCATAAATTCCCTTAGAAAGAAACTTTTTATATTCACTCTAATATCAATACCAATAAAACACAAAGATTTATAAAAACTTGCTGTACCCTTGATGAAGCTCATGTAAAATAACATCTCAAAGATAGTAACACGGAGACATTGCTGATTCTGTGTAATTGAAAGAACATACTATTAATTACTAATATCCTACTAGCTATAAACTTTAAGCGAAAGCATACTTTGGATGAATATATAAAAATAGAATGTAACTAGGCTCTGTCTTGTAATTTCTTAAACCTTTGCGCGTATCGGATGTGTAAAATTCTTTGTGGAGAAACTAAAGTTTTTATTTGTTATAGAGAATGTAACTAATGGAGTGCTTCTTGTTTGCGAGCCCTTCTTTAAGACATAGTATCTTGTTCACACAAAAGTACAGATTCGGATATGAAAAGGATGCAATGATAAGTGTTTAGAGTCAAACGACCTAAATTTTAAACTCTTTCCTCAAATTATAAGAGTATTATAGCTTCTGAAGATAAATAATGTTTGTATCAAGTATTGCGAAAGATAATTGACGACTTCAGAGAGGATTGACCTTTCTTTGCCACATCTTTTAATTATCATCGGAAGATAAGTTCTGAATCCAGTCTGCTAAAGAAAATGCTTCGAGTGCAATTTTAAGCGTATCTCTAAATGAAACATAGTTCTTAATTTTTATATCGGGCTGAATAATGCATTGAGGTTTCATTGGTGCTTGTTTTCAACCTTTATTTTCAGGAAGTGAATGTTCCTTTTATATCTGCTCGCAATAAATATATTTTCATCAATGGCTGTTATTATAAGAATGAATCACTTGCAGTCATTACCTTAATAGAAGTCCCTGCAATTCTTGATCTTTGTGATATCAAGAGTTTTTCTTCGGTTTTTTCTCTCAGCGGTTATTAGGATGACCCCTCATGGCTTTTTTCTTAATGAATTCAGATGTTGCTTACCTTTCAACTCTGGAAATAAGATGCCTTGTAAGTGATAGATGCCCGCTCTGCAGATGTTCATTTTTGATTCATTCGAATTTTAATCCAAACATTTTTGGACCATATTTATTCAATAACTGAATAAATATGTAGAATAATCAAAATACTCTATATCATTCTACATTATGAATTTGCACGAAACATTGCCTTCTACTGCGATTTCATTCTGAATATATGTTTGAGAATGAGACATAATTAATGAATGAATAACTAAGACAGATTTCACGTCTTTCAAAGATGTGAAATCTGGAAACGTCTCAACTGAAATTCGCATGAAATATTTTTCTAAATTCATCTTTTAGAAATAAGTACTACCTTACTGATCGAAAAATTTACAACTACCTATCTTCGCATCTTCGAAATCACTGAACTCGATAGCTTATGCAAGTTGTATTATTGCTTACATTCGAAATGTTTTGTGTGTTTGGAAAAGGAAAGTCAAAAGTGAAATGTTCCCTAATTCTTAAAATATCTGTAGGTATGTACTTGGAATATTAAGACGTAAATAAGAAGAACGAATAAGAAACAAAATGCTGGAAAATGTTTATCGCGCGCTTAATATTTAAGAGTGAACTAAAGAATCGCCGTAGCCATATGTAGCCATCTCAGCAAATTTTTTATTTAAAATGTATCACAGTAAGTGATTGTGCGGGATTCAAATTATTAAACATCCATTTTTAGTTCTTCAGCTAGGAAAGTTCTTTCTATAGAAACACCACATTAAGTTTTCATGACTCCGAATCATGGACATTGTAAGAGAGTTGACTTGCTGCCAATTAGAGTGAAAGGCAATGATTCACTCTCATCAGAAAGATCCTCATAAATTATCCAATAATGGTGAAAGGGAAAGATTGAAAACTAATTCATTCACAACAACTTTTCATGGGACGGTAATTCCTCTTGCATAACTCACGATGGTTCTTAGCTGATTTCCCGACGCGAGCCTCTTCAAAATACCTGGTCATTTTAGAAAGAGTATGTTTTAATAGTGTTGGCATTGACTTTATCTAATAGGGAAAAGACGCCTACGAATTATCTTGAGCAAATAGTCAAGCCTCCGTAATTTTAGCGGCTTCTTATCAACTTCGGTTGAGAAACAGACTCATCACAAGAACTTTTAAGTGCCCCGACGTAAGCGTAAGGCTTCAATAACTTTGTTTTGTTATTTGAATGATGTAAGATGATTTTACGTGAGGATGATTAGCTGCGATGACTACGG
Organism: Ladona fulva; assembly: GCA_000376725.2. Classification (NCBI taxonomy): domain Eukaryota; kingdom Metazoa; phylum Arthropoda; class Insecta; order Odonata; family Libellulidae; genus Ladona; species Ladona fulva. The sequence goes on from KZ308144.1 coordinate 3,912,178, forward strand.
AAATCTACTAAAATGCAAATACTTGAAGATAACGGAAAACTAATAATAATAATAATAATAATGGTATTTATTCCTTTGCATTACAAAGTATACAAACATACGGCACGATACAAATGAAGGCACGATAAAATATTCACGCATCACAAGGCGAGGAAGAAATATTTCGCGATTATTTACCGCTTGTCTCGCAACAAACCTTGCTTTCCATGTTAACAGACGCATTCTTCCATCGTTACACGCGTCGTACAAGATTCATTCATTGTAGCCGTTCCGAATTTCGAAAGCATAAAAGCTCCCCACACAGGCGAATCAAGAAAGATCATTTGTATCAATTCCAAATAGACCGCTGGGAGAGGGCCTCGGTGGCTTTTAAAGAGAGACAAGCGGAAGACAGAGAGAGAGAGAGGGTGTGAAACATCTTATTTACACGCTGGAAGGAAGTTTCTCCCGTAAACAAATAGTTCTCCCCGTCGTTTCCACGCATCAACGGGCCTGTTTATTGTGACAATTCACTGTCCAGTTTATGGCTGGCTTGTTTAGGCTCGGGTATGTCGCCCCCCGATACCCCAAACCCTTTCCCTCCTCAAAAGGACCATTGTTTCGGATACAAACAGTTCCCCGTCACGCGGGTCACAAATTTACATCACTCGCGGGTTTTCATCTGTTTCGGGTCCAGAGAGGGAGAGGACAAGACGGGTACAGATGAGAAATGGGATGCGGGGAGAGAGATATGGGAAGAATAATGGCGGATGAATTCCTAAATACGCCATTTCCGCAGTTTACACGGGTAATGCTTTCCTGAAAAGGGTCTCGCAAACCCGTAAAGCCCTCCAAATTGAATATCATTCTTGCACGAGGATCATGCAGCGGGAGAATTTGTTCCGTCACGAGATGAGTAGACTTTTGGTCGCTGGAGAGACGTTTATATCCAGCGTGTATGTGTGAAAGCAAGCTTTTTAATCAATCAATGCCATCCGGACGTTTATTTTGTTTAGTTTTCTTTCCTCGCGCTTTTCATTCTGAGAATCTCTTGATTCTGTCATTATTCACTTATGCTTTGTCTATCTTCCATGATTCGATTATACGTTATTTAAAAATATTAAGTCTCCATTTAGCCGTGCTTTATTCTTCTTACATTTTTAATGCAAGAAATTAAAATTGAGGCTTATCTTATGCTTATTTCACTTTTATACGTACCGGAAACAGAAAATTGGGATTATTACGACTAATCAAGCAGACTTAAAGCTTGTTAACATGTACCTCTTTCCAAGTAATATTTTTTGGTTTAACGTATGCCCAACTAATTACAAGATTATCAAATTATAAATCACATTACCAGACACATACCGTGGAAGAAAGCGTTGTAAAATCTCTGGGTATAATATGAATAAAATGCATTTATTTGCCGTGGAGTNTATTAAGTCCTTCATAAATGCTCGAACAAAATTGTAGGAGTGCATCCTCTGTACTTTTACCTCTTAGAAAACCAAATTGGTTTTTACTGAAAAATGAATGTCTGTTTAAGAAGCTCAGCAAATTACTTATAATAATACTTAATGAAATCCGCAGAAAATGGGTTCTTTTCGACGTACCTTCTTTTTAAAGAAGTATTTCTCTAGTTTTATGTACGGAAATCGACTAAAATGCAAATACTTGAAGATAATGGAAAACAAATACTTAATGAAATCCGCAGAAAATTATTTCTTTTCGGAAATACTACATCTTCTTCATTTCCCGTTTTTAAATAAGTACTCTATCGCTTTCACTGAAGTCGAACGCGTTGCCCACTTGGCTATCGGGAGCCAGTACTCTATCGTTTAGTGTCTGGCTTTATTAACATTGTGGTAAGATTACTGGATAAATCATTTTAAGCCGAACGAAGAGAAAAATCTCTTCTCATTCATTTGCCATTATTCTCATACTGGCTTTACTCAGCATGAAATCATCATCGGAATGTAACCGCTTTCATGAACTCTCAACTCAAATTATTCAGTCTGATTATAGCAGACAAACTTTATCTGTCCAACTGAGAAATGAGCGAAAGACAATTTTAACTTCAATTCGATAACATTCCACTGCAATTCAATGAAAATTCCTCAACTGGAATTCTACTGAGTTTATCGCCAAAATCGTGATTCCCTCCGTAGTGGGAACCATCACTCGTATTGATGGAAGATGTCCAGCTTCGGAACAAAAAAAGTCTGTGCGGAAAATGTGCATTCTTGGAATTATAAACATATTTATTAGCGTGAATTTGGACTCAAAACCTTTTATTTTTAACATCTTTTAATTTTAAGATTTGTGTGGTATTTAGCGGTCGCAAAAACAACAAAGTTATGGAAAATATCACGTGCAAAATAAAAAGATAGAAATTAATCCAAGACAGAAAGAAGTTTTGCCATTAATTTCATCAATGATAACCAAAGAATTACAGCTAAATCTATTCATCAAAACTGGATTTAAAAATATATGTGGCAAAACTTCTTGAGTTGTATTTCATATTTGTTATGTCTGTTGAGAATGGATTATTAAATCCTTTTGGTGGAAGAAGTATGTACAGTGATAGTGTCTAAAAGAGAGTTCAGAGTGAAGGGCTTAAGAATTTGTGAGAATTATGGTTATCAGTAGGTTTGTTTCGAAGGCGTACGTTCTGAACGAGCAGTATGAACGAGTTTCAGTAAATCTCAACTTTGATGTGTATGATTCGCTTCCAAATATTCACGTGGTTAAAAATGTGGAAAATTTTGAAAGAATTCTCAAAAGTTCTTATGAGATAAGTAGGGGATGAATAATGAACTTAAATGGAACTGAAAAATCACCCACCAATACTTAGTCCTCCTGCGAATATATGCGTCGTTTCTTCTCCACGCCTTTCTGCTCCCTTTGATAGCTTTCCTACGAGCGAATGAAGATGAAGTCACCCGATATAATTGGAAAAGCATTTGATAACTGAGGATTAAACATCGGAATAAAATCCTCGCGTCCTCTCCACGGTCATACACAATTGCCTCACTCATCAACTTGCCAATGACTCAAACTGGATAATGAAACCCTTTACTTGGATCTATTTATTTACTTTTTCCTGGGAAAATATCGCGAGCTTTGATTAATCGGAACACCCAATCAATCATACTCCCACGGACATACTCCGTCCTTGACGATTTAAATGGCTTGTTTCTACCCTTAAGTGACACTGACACACTGGAAATCGAAAAAAGCTATGCCTTCTTGAAGTGAAATTATGTCCAAAAATCGTCCGATCTCACGATGACAGTTCTCAACTCCAAAATAAGCTTACATATGACAAGTTTTTATTTGCATCCATGTTTCAGATGGAGTGAGTTAAACACCTCATTAAACGTGATAAACGGAGGATGTAATAAAGGAACTGAATGAGTTGCTAATGAAACATCGAGATGGTTTTCTTGGTGCGAATTCAAACACGTAACAATTCATCTATTTACATGAATATTGAATTTTGAGTGTTTTGAGTGTTATTTAAATTTGAGTTCTACGTAACAAGAGAATTATGATAGTTATATTTCAATAATATGTTTTTACCAAGAACGTATGGCGATACATGTTATAGTCGTTTTTCTCGTTGATTTCCCTAAGGAAAAAATGAGATTTAATACCTACTGTATTATAATCAATAAAAGGAAACGATCATGTTATTTTAGGACATTTTTTGGAATAGGAACAGATGATTCTTATATACATTGTAGAGAGATTAAATTTGTCAGGTTTCTGTAGCTTTTTGCTCAAAATAATTTTTAAAATAAAGGACATACATATGCTGTGTTTTGTACGCTGCCGTAGAATTAAAAATTTCCGATCACTCGCTGCAGATTACCTTCTGTTTTCTTGGCAAGAATTTGGCGAGAAGTTGGGTTAACAGGTTTCAGTATGACCGGTATTTCAGTCAAAACCGGTTTAATTCCATAATCGCATTACTTTATAAGCGCGAGATATTTTTTTAATATTCGTCCTTTTTGAAACAAAATGAATTACGTGGGTCGTTCAACAAGTCCTTAGAGAAAGATAGAAAAACAAATTGCTTAGTGTAGATTTTTTTGGAAATAAAAGAAGTCACTTGGGGCCAAATCCGGTGAATACTGTGGATGTTGTAATAATTTGAACTTTCCAAGGAGAAACGGACATGAAAAAAGTCTGACGGAATCGAGACTCAAACCGGGTCTCCCAATTGTTTGGAAAAAGTTATAGTTTGAGTTATCTATGAAGCAACGGAAAAGTTTAGAAGAGATCATTTTCTTTGTTTAAGGTTACTGATAAGTGAGCCATATTCTTAATTTGTTAAAGATGGAAGTATTTATATCAATAATAAGTATTAATAGTAATATTTTATTTTTTGATGAGTGAATTGTGTGTGGCAGTAACACTATTCATTGGCGATAACCATGCTTCGCGAGCCTCAAAAATGATCTCAAAATAAATATTTTACCAAATTTACTCTTTATTTAAGCGCTTGAGCCACGGCACGTTACGTTCAAGCACTACAGAAATTGCCTAGTAATGGTCATGTTTTGTATCTATTTCGAAACAGCCACTGTGAACGTGGAGTATGTAAAATTGATGAATTGTTATATGAATAAACAAGCACTTCATGTGAATAATTAAAAAGATCCACAAACCATTATAATCAGGGTGACAACGAAGGGTAGCAATCAGATTTCTCGTGTTGTTAATGAGCAAGTTCATTCGAAAGTGTCTGTCGGTTAGATATCCATAACCATTTTGCATTTTCTTGGCGCATAATTTGTGACATCATACCTTAGCATCTAACAATCTGTTAGCCAGATGTGCGTGATATTTTTGCGCATGCCTTGACGACAGCCATCTCTGGAAATTAATAATGGTTACTAAATTCTTGGATGTATATATCACCGGTATTTTCGTGTCGAGAACACGTGTTGTCGAAGATGCAGTAGTCTGAAAGTAAGGACTTATCGCTTGTTTCCTAAGTATGCAGTTGCCTGTTCTATACGCTTAGTTCTTCTATTCAAAGATGATCATATTTTACCAAAACTACTTCAGACATTGATAGAGCCCTAAAGTAATCAATAATGTATGTACTTTTTCTCGAAAAATTACTACCATAGATCACACTTTTATCATTAGATATGTAACATTTTTTGTGGTATGGAGGAGGTTACTTCTATCTATACATACATCTCTAACGGGAGCCGCGTCTGCACATTGCAGCACGTACGTTGTACGAGTTGCAGCAATTAAAAAAAATGTAGATTTGGTTATTATGGGTGGCACTGAGTCCAGACGACCTCTTTTTGAAATTCTTGTCTGTCTGTTATTTCATCACGCAAAAAACCATCCAACTGATTTTGATGAAATTTGGCATGGTGATAAGGTTGTTCTGAATAGGCAACTTTTTATTTAGCTAACTGTCCCGGGTTTGACTCCAGACGATGTGACAGCTCTCTTTTTCCGAATAACTCTAAAACTAAACGTTGTCAAACTTTCAAAATTGGGATTATTATTATTTCTCTTCCCCGCGCAGATAATAGGTTAGTTTTTATCTAACTAACTGTCCCCAGTTCGACTCCAGACGAGTTGGAGAGTTTCCGGAAAAAATATGTAGTTAAAATTTATCGTTTGCATTGTTTATTTCATTTGCAAAATTAAATTGGAAATAGACGAACAAAACCAAGGAAAAAAGGAAAAGAAAGGAAATTAAATGAAAATTCTTGTTTTGGTCGTTAAATATTGATTAAAATTTGAAATTTAGAGAATTTTGATAAAATAATCGAAAAGTTCGTGAAATTTAGTGGTTGTAAAGAACCAGTTCATTGATGACCAAGTCAATTGCTGAATCCGATCTCATGCATTGTCGTTCACTTTTATCGATTGCAGGGTTTCATTCTTTTGCAAAATTAAATTAGAAAGAAAAACTGCTTGAAATGGAGGCAAGCAGCAAAAGAAGGAAAAGGAAAGAAAAAGAAGAAATATTGTGAGAATTTTGACAAAATAAACGAAAATGTTCTACAACTTTGAGGTTGTAAACAAACTGTTCCCCTTACGACTAATTCCGTTGTTGAATATGAGCATTTTCCCCTAAGAATGCATTGGTGATCGAGGCCCATATAAAATAAAGTAATTAGCAATGATTGACTATGTTAAATGGAAGAAATTTTATGAGATTTGTAGTTACGAATGATTTGTATTGACGAATCACAGGGAAAAACACCTGAATATTTGGGAGTGTATAATTAATCAGCTCATTTTTTTCCCACGGCATTTCAACATTATGAAGCTTCCAAAATTTCCAAATTCTAAAATATTCAATAAATCTACATCTATTAATGTATCCTGCAAGACCCCGCCGCGGCAGGGGGTGCATGAACTCTGCTTCCCTCATCGATTACTGTCACTTATCATAGTAGTACATAGAGTAAATAATAGCGATATTTCATGTCTCATTTATAACATTGGCTACCTATTGTTTTCCTTAGATTGGAACGATTAGCAATTAGTATGGCAGTTTTACTTCCCATTGCTTCTTAACGGGCAGCTCAGCTATTCTGAGTATGGGTATGTCTGTGTGAATCTTCACCTAATACTAGAAAACTAATAGTTGTAAAGCTTGTCAACTTGCACATTTTAAAAACACACGACACGCAAATATATTTTCGTGTATCTGTTGGTCTCAGGCTCGATCCAAGATGAGTAAATGCGCTCCCATAAGATATACATGTAAACTTCATATTCATCGTTTGCGGACACTAATTCTATTGCAAAATGAAAAATGAATCATCACACGAACAAAATAAAATTTTATACGAAAAAAATTACGTAGATTCATAATATGATGTTTCATATGCATAATATGATGCATCAATGCAGAAGTAATAGAGTGGATAAAAGACTTCCTCTCCGACAGAGAGCAACGCGTAGTACTTGATGGAATTAGCTCCAACCTAGTTAAGGTAACCTCAGGCGTCCCGCAGGGAAGCGTAATCGGGCCGATACTGTTTTTAATATATATCAACGATCTTAGCAAAATAATCGAGAGTAAAGTTAGGATATTTGCGGACGATACGGTAATTTACAGGGAGATTGAGAGAGAAGAAGATAGATTGATCCTTTCGAATTACTTAAATAAAATTGCAAAATGGTGCGATGATTGGCAATTGGAGCTAAATGTAGATAAATGTTCAGTAATTAACTTCTTTGAAAGAAAATCGATAACTAAAGATTACTCGTATAGCCTCCAAGGGAAAAACTTAATAACGGAAGAATCGGTGAAATATCTAGGAGTGACCCTTACTAATAACTTATCATGGAGTGCCCACATCCATAACATATGTGGAAAGGCTTTTAAGAAACTCGGTTTTGTAAAGAGAATAGTCGGAAGAAGCGAAGAAAAAGTCCGCGAGCGTTGTTACTTCGCGTTAGTCAGGCCTCACCTTGAGTATGCATGTAGTGTATGGGACCCAGCCGACAAGTGCTGTATTCGAGAAATAGAAAAGGTGCAACGAAAAGCGATACGTTTCGTGAAGAATTGCTATGATAAATCAGTAAGCGTTGCTGAGATGCTCAAGAACGCGGGATGGGAATCATTAGAAAAAAGAAGATTAACACTAAGGATAAATTTATTAAATAAGTTCAGAGAAACCACGTTCTCGGAAGACGTCGCGGACATAATGCGCCCTCCCTGCTATATAGGCCGCTCCGATACAGCGAGGAAAATAAGAGAAATAGCTGCGAAAACGAACCGATTCAAGAATTCGTTTTTTCCGCGAACGATACGCGAAAGTAATCGACTAGGTAAATAGAGTCTTGGTGCATGCACCCCCTGCCAAACGCCGAAAGGTGGCTAGCAGGGTATACACATAGACATAGACATAGACAATATTATCTTCAATTAAGATAACGGCACCAAATTATGAAGTCGGATGAGATATTGAGGTTTTCATTAAAAATTGTAGTTTTTGATAACTGTCCCATTGACGTAATTTAAGATAAGACATGTTAGTTTCTCTTTCGCTCAAATAGGACTACTTTATTTGATTCCACTTCAATTTTCTCCGTTGATAATCAATGGACACTTTAGCTAATATTTCATTAATTCTAGAATGATTTTCACCGCTGATTAGACAGAAAATATTGTACTCAAAAAAGGAAAAATTTAGCGTACATACAAAAATAATATTCGAGTATTTCAGTCCAGTTTTTAAAGGTCGAATTTAAGAGATCAAATTTGTGGTGGATACTATATTTTCAGGAACGAAATTCAAGTCTAATCTGGGCCGAAATGTTAATTAGTATGAACAATTTTGAAATAATGAGACAAGGACTAGTACGTTAATTAACACTGGAGAAGACGTGCTGTTGTAAAAGCAAAATCTCAAATGACGTGTGACGATACGTTCCGCTCTGTGCAATTAAGTTTTTCTTTAAGTCTTCCTTCTTTCTCTGGATTTGTTAACAGAGAGGCGCGTCTACACTTTAGTTGCCAGAAAGTGTAGATCGAGTAGTACATGTAGTAATTTACTATATTTGGCTCCTCATATGTAAAGACACACGAATGTCTAGGGTCGACTTGTACTCGAGGTACGTGAACTATTTGGTAGCTTCTGTCTACCAGTTTGGGGGCCAACTCTTAGCTGAGACCGAATATCTTTTGGATACACATAGTAATTGTTAAAAATCAAACGTTCTCGAAAGCTCATGGTGGCTACAATGGTTCATCGACAATCCACCGGGCGACAAAGGATTGAGTGAAAGATGCGGAAATTGAGTTACTTCCAGGTTTTTTCAACGACTAGAGAATGAGCAATAGAATATTACGTAATGCTTCTAATTTAATTTTGTAGAAGAAACAACCTCTGCAGGTAACGGAAACCTATTTTACGTACATTTCTTATGGAAAAGTATACTAACTGATTATCCCCGTGCATGTATATGGGATATCTCATGAAATCAATGTACAATTGCCTTGGTCGTCAAAGGGATGGGTTGTTTATTTCCGAAAAATTTTACGAATTTTACGTCTATTTTATCAAAGTTCTCGCAATTTCGAATTTATATGAATGATTCACGACTAAAATAAGATTCTATGATTATTTTCCTTTCTTGTGACACTTGTCTCAATTTCGTAGGACCATTGTTTCTAATTTAATTTTCTAAAAGAAACGACCTCTGCAAGTCATGAAAACGTAATGTACGTACATCTCTTATGGAAACGTATATTGTGCTCCAGGGTTCGAACCCGGGCCTTTACAGAGATGAAAATAGTTTTCCTGGGGGTTTCAGCATCGTAGAAACACAATAATGTTTGTTTCAGATCTCTAAGTCTAGCCGTTTCTGAGATAAATAGGGGACGGACAGACATTTGATTTTCATGTATATGATATCAAAATATAAAAGATACTTATAAATCATTCGAACGAAAAACGAAGTACTTAATTATTCTTCACCTAAAAATAAGAGATGAAAATTTTCCGATTAATTCAAAATTCGCCAGCTTTTGAGGGAATTTGAATCAAACCTTCATATCCAAACATACACAACAGTAATGAACCTCCCCATAATCTCGGAATGTACGTCACGGGGTGGTACACCAAGGACAATTCCACATTGTCATACCTTAAATGTTACTTAAAGGAAGTCTTACTAACGATAATCGCTGAAATGGACTGCCGCTTCAATGTCGCATGGCTGAACAAGACTTGTTTTCTTTTCAGAAAACAAGTCTTGTTTTCTTCTTTTCAACAGCGTTAACCTTGAAATCAGTCTAAAAACAGTAACCCAAAAACTGAAGAAGATATGCACATTTTATTAAGTTAAATTTGTGTAAATTCTACTGAATGTGTGAAAGTTTGGCTTACATATAATAATTATTTACAAAGATAACAAAGAAATAAGGGTATTATCAAGAAGTAAAAATCTTCCCCCTCAAAATTTGGCTGCTCCACCTATTCTTGATTTGCTTGAATTGCGGGTATTACATAATTTGTACCTCGATGTGCTCATAACAAACAAAGCGACAATCAAAAAGAAAGAAGGCAGGGTATAAGAAATTTCTTTATAATCAACTAAATCCACCTTGAAGAAACATATCCATTGCGTGTCCCTACGAGTTCATAGTATCAGTAAATTGCGGTACGTGCTTTGCATACACAGTGAAATGTGTTATTATCTTCAATATACCTATGTTCCTAAAACAAGATCTGTTAGAGCTTCAAGGAAACAAAGAGTCTTGGATGAAAACAATGGTTCTTGCGACCATAAGTTCCGCGACGTGTAATACTTTGATCATCGGCTAAGAAAGTGTCTGAGTTTGGCCTTTAGTATTCAGAGAAAACATTCATTCATTTCCTCTATTCTTGATGAATTCAAATAACAAACGATCGTTTTAGAAACGTACTTATTATTATAAGTATATCATATTACCTGATATAAAATTGGTAGATTAGAATATTGTATTATGTAGTGGGTATATACCTAAAAATAGTTCGAAGGCAATGAAAAGGCTTAGCAGCAGGGGTGGCAATTCATTTATATTACATGCGTCAATTTTTTCACTGTTATTCAAAATGTCACACAAATTTCCATAATTCGTAATCAAACCATATTAATTAACTATAACAAATAATATATCATTACACTTTAAAGAATCACGAAATCTGATATATAACGAAGAGCACACATCTTGGAATATAAGAGTCACTTTCTTAGAAAAGGATTCAGAAAGAAATCGTGTTGATATGATATTAAACTCGCCTGCTCTTTACAACATTATTTTTTCTATGTTGCCTTTCGAAAATAAATTTTTGGAGGCGGTATAATAAAGACTACTCAAAATTTTAATTTCATAAATGTTACTTTGAAAGAAGTCTTCCTGAAGATAATCGCTAAAATAAACTGGGTAATAAATGTATTAACCGTTGCAAAAATAAAAGTTTAATGTGTCTCTCTAGCCCTAAATGAAGAGATAATAAATCTAAAAATGTATGGCTAGTTAATGACATACGCCTGCAACCCCGAAGACAGATGCAAAAGAATCGAAGGTCGTGGGAGACTCATACTTACACTTTACAGTAAAAGAATCTAAAAGGGAGAGTAAAACAGTGAGCATCAGAGAAACTCATAGTGTATATAGTGTATATTTACACAGTGACTTACAGCAACATAAAGATAACACGAAAGGGAAAATATGTATTGCTGACAAAAGAAATGTACCTAAACTTATTCATGTGGAACAAAAAGGGAAAGTGCTTTAAAATGGAGTCCAGCATTTTAATTCTTAAAGGTTTGGTTGATAGTTTTTAAAAACTATACTTTACGACTGAATTTTGAAGCATCGATTAACAATATCAGTATTTAAAATATAACATGAAATCCTATGGGAGACTATCTCAAAGTGAACGCCTTTATCAATGTTTCAGTACATGATAGGTATATATAACTACTACTACTTTCTATGTTTAAACATATAAACAACTACTTTCTATATTTATGCCGTAGTCGGAGAGGAAAAGGGTAAATTCTCGGGTAAATATAAATTTTGATACATGAAAAACAAAGTAAAATGAAAATAATACTTCAGTCATTTTACTTGATACCTAAAATAATAGTGGATTTCTTAAAAATATAAATTAAAAATTATGAAACTATACGTTCAGAGTTTAACCTGTGGGACATTCTATATCATAATCGGGCAATCTTTTTACGAGTGCGTGCAGAAATCGGCTAAATCCCCAGAACAAAATTTTTCTGCGAGACAAACAAAACTTTTTCAGATCAAATTTTAGGTATCTTTATACCTGATTTAAAAGTGATTAAGTAAATAACGTAGAGTGACAACATGGAAAATATCGTGACTGGTTTTTACGAAAAAGTAAAAATTGACAATACCGTGGAAGCTTATATCGAGCGGATATATTGGTATATCTTCATATGTCGACAGTAAACTATTAGCAGTTTTGTTATTTCCAATAATTGCGAACCAGCAGACTGTTATCTCAACGTCATGTGCAATTAAGGAAGTAATCTGCTAATTATTATAACAATTTTCTTAATTAAGTAATGTTTTATTTTCGCAATGAATAGTATATATTCCGAATCAAAAACTACTCAGATGACATTTACTTGATATTTTCCAACCACTGGAAATCAAACATTTTTGCGAGAAATTTTCCCTTCCACTGCGGGATTTAATAAAACTTTTCGATGCAAAGGAAGGTAACGAAAACAAATTCTGATATTACGGTTGGATAATACTAATTCAACAACGGTAAAATATATTTTTAGCAAAGCGGAAGAGCATTCGAAAGGGTTAATTTCGAAAGCCCAACAAATAGAAGAGATTTGGAAGTACAAATAAATAATAAATACACAATGTACGACATTTATTGAGAAAATAAAATATGACTATAAATGAGAAATATATATTCTACTTACGTAAAGTTAAACCTGGTAAACCGTTGTCCTCGGACGTTTTCGGTAACAGCTGTTTTCATAGCACTTTCGCTTCTGAAACACGAGTGATTCACCCGCCAGCGCTAAATCGAAAAGAGAGGCGACTCACTTTCTCAAAATTCGAAAAAAGAAATACCTAGTCGATAAATTCCCAAACATTTTCAATAAGTAAAAAATTTTCTCTGCATCCATGAACACGCTTAAAAATGCCTTTCATTGTCAAATTGGAATATCCGTTAACTTAACATCAAAATTTCCATTACTCATACCTATTAGAATATCTGGATAATGCCACGCAAATAGCGAGCAAGATAATAGTAATGAGCATATAATTCAGACTCCGAGGATATATATTGAAGCTAACCAAAATCAAATTATTTTTCTCGTTTTCGTGGTCTATCTCGAAATGAGTTAAAGAATTAAAGCTAGTACCGACTCCAACCATATTCTTAAAAAGTACAGGCTAAATTAATACCCAAATAAAAGGAAATTATATACATGGGAATGATTTAAAAGATAACTCAACTGGAATTCTAGTCGACAACAGCAAATCCAAATGCTCTGATAAGGACGAAAATATATAATAAAAAAAATTTAGTCCTCAGAACCTACCATCACGATGGTAATGTTTCTAATTAGGTGTAGTATTACAAATTATCGGTAAGTGTAAAATACTCGGAGTATTTTCAAGCAAATATTTCCGTTACGTCTGAAATGCTATACATCTGCCAGTAATCACATGAAATGCACGATATTGATTGAAGGATTTTAGTTTCGGTGATTCCTGTATAGCCAATTTAATTAGACATCCAAAAGTTTCACATAGAAAAGTATTGTGTTCGTAGGCAAGGAAATAAAGAACCCAAAAAAATCAAATTAGGATAACCGCTGTGTCAAAGGAATAATGTATGTGCTTAAAGTCCCTAGAAATAATACCAAGAGAATAATAACATGAATTAAGTAGCGTTGCCGAAAATAGATCTCGTGCGAAGAGTTAATTGATATCTTTTTCCTTCGTTCACTAGAATGAAATGCAAGCAGAAGACAGAGAATTTACAATCGATATGAGCTGATGGTGAGTAGTAAATCGAATGAGATTCGAAAAATGAGAGGTCTGAATTAAATATAATACCGTTGCTCGCGGAAGCAATTGTTTCTCTGAAGTGGACTTAAATGTATTCATTTTGATAAGGTATTTTATGAAAACAGACAGTGGAGTGGATTCGGACAAATGAAGATATAAATGATCTTATTCAAGGAGAGAACATTGTTAGATTCATTAAAGCCCAGAGGATCAGGTGGCTTGGACATCTACACCGCATGGAACCCTCAAGATCCGTTAAGAAAATCGATGACTGAAGACCCACAGAGGGAAGACCAAGAGGCAGGCCTCGTAAAATATGGAAAGATGGAGTGATAGAAGATCTGAGGAAAATTGGAGTCAGGAACTGGAGGACCGTCGCTACTGATAGAAACGCCTGGAGAAGAGTCGTGAAGGAGGCCAAGGTCCACGGAGGACTGTAGCTCCAGAGGAAGAAGAAGATGAAGATCAACCTTCGAATGATATGCAACTTACCATACAGAGAAATTTCTGAGTGTAGGCCACGGGTGTCTTGAAGCGTTGAAATATCGTTGTCCTTTTTTTTAACGAATAGTCACTTTACGATTGACAATCATTACAAAACGAGATCATTACTCGTACATTCTAAAAGCTCGCTCCAAACCCAGGTACTGCACTTGCAGAAGTCTCTCAATTTAAAATTTGACGGTTTTTCAAAAAAATTATAGCAGGACCAAACAAGAAGTCTCGGCAGCAACTGAGAAATTAGTTACTTGAATAAGTTGCTGAGAAATAGTCTTTGAACACCAATCCTGTCCCATGATTCGTCGAATTATAATCCTTTGTCGGTTGCCCCGCCCACCATGCTCGTTGATTTTTTCAAAAATTACAATTACAAATTAGTTTGCATTCAATTTAATGACGTATCATTTTGATTGAAATTTAAAACTTTTTGGAATGTTAATTTTGTTTAAATATTATTTTTCTATTTTAGGCAATTGCCAGTAGCGATTGCTGGAATATATCATACTTGAAAACAAAAGAATTAGATTAGCGCAACGACAACCTGAATTTATTTATATTTGCATGGTTAATACTGAAAAATATCATCAAAAACATTCTTTTCACGGAGAGAAGCACGCCTTAAAGTTGTCTTAGCGATGCAGAATAATCAAAACTACTTTTTAACTTATGAATATCTTTTTGCTCATGTACATATGCTATGATGTTTTTTTAACGAAGTAAATGAAAGTGTTTTGAAGTGTTAGAAACTTTCTTTCAATCGTTTCATACGTATAATTAAGGATTAATTCTTAGCTGATTTATTAGAGTAACGACACACTCTACGGTATTTTACTCCATGAAATTTGTATTTTAGTTAGAAATCTTTTAAAAGAATTTTATTAAGTATTTACAAAACTGCGTACAATAACAAAGTACATGATAGGACACTATCTTTTGAGTTAACTGTCATATGTAACTATGTTGGGTGTTAGAATACTTATCTGTTAATCTATATTTAGTTTGAGAATGAAAATTACTTGCTTGCATAAGGTTTTCTTTTTAAATATAATTTCTGGCTCATCTACACTTACTATAGTGCACAGAAAAACTTAAGTGTTCTTTGCTAATAAAGTCCTATAAATAGATTTGCTATTTAAATTTACCAGAGACTTACGATAGTTTTACGAAAGTTGCGTTTAGCAAAAGAAAAGTTATTTCTTATCTGTGTACATACGTCACATTTTTATAAGAGGCGAAACTCATTAGTGGTTTTATAGTACAATCGAGGAACGTGTACCGTGCATACCTCTGTTATGTCTAAGTTCTGTTCATGACTGAGAAAATATAAAACCTGAGGAAGAAATATTGATGCTGATCTATGATAATTATTAAGGTCACTCGGTATTAAATGCTATCTTAATGCTTTATTATTCTCTCTGAAGTTCGGTGGCCTTGTTGTTTTTTAGTCATTATGAATCAGCGATAAAAGAACGGACTCCAATTCCGTTTTGTCTTGTAAGCTTCATTAACTCTTTAAAAGTAATGGCAGCCAATGGTAGCGTGGTCGAACAATCAACAAAGCTTCGAGCTGATGGCTTTACTAACAGTTGTCGACAACGAAAAGTCAAAGACTCTAAGTAGTTTTAAAATGAAAAAAATAGGAACGAATACGTGATTTTGTAAGTTTCCGAGGTTAACATTCAGATCTTAAATTGTTAAACTTCACATTTTAAACTTTCCGTTACTCAGATGTTCGAAACTGTTATTTGAATAATTAGGTGAATTGAATTTTGAGGATTGTTCTGTGAACATACTGCGGTTACCGATATTAGACATTCAGAAAAATCAACCTATAATTCTACACAAATGTAAGACACAATAACCGACGTGTTTATCTCATCGTTGACCTCTGAAATATATTCAGAAGTTTCTCACTAAACTACACACCTCTAACATGTACTTACATTCAAATATCTGGTACGAGGAACTCTCTTTTCCTAGAATTCCAACATGAAATACATTCGTTTGTCCTTTGGCTTTGTTACCTTGACGATTCCATTATACCAGGTTTGGAATTATACACTCTTTCACTTACAGAAAACACTAAATGGAGCAGACTAAAACTGTGAGTAACTTTTTATTACTGGAGTATTGCTTCAGTGGATTCTTACGTCGCACATCTTACATACACACAGAAAAGTATTAATCCAAAACACGATCGCTTTTAATAAACTTTATCCTCACAGATTACCCATTATAAGCGCTTGAAATTTACTTTACTTAACACCGCCATTCCACTCACTTCCTCAACGTAAACACGAGGTGATTACGTAGCAGTTACCACGCTTTTGGGAAGTTTCGATCGTCTTGAAAAGTTTGAAGTACGTAAGTGGCATTTTAGAAGCAATGACTAATGTAATGTGACTGATAAGTTTGTACCGGTTCTAACAATGGCGGTGCTTCTCTACTTCTTAAATTGCTTGCTACATTTTCTTGCAGATATATTATGAGTGTTGATGACATAGGGTGGATTGCCAGCGAGGTATTCGAAAATAAGGTTTCTATGTTGTGAAAATACCACTTCCACCTTGTGATATCCTCCAAAAGCTGTGAAAGTGTGTTTAAGGAATAAAAATGTAACAGACTATATAATTGAATGACTTTCTTGAGTCTCACGTGTGTTGAAATAGAGTAAATTATTATCATTAACGACGTGCAAAGGCTGCGGCAGCGTCAATAACCAATGTACCTAGGAAATTCTTAATGTGTAAAGAGAAAGTTGTAAGTAGAGTGTGAAGATGAAGTGAACGTGAGTAATTAATATCGAATTATAAATCAATATGAAAGGTATTCATAAGTATAACATACGATTTATTTCCGCGTTTCATAAATTTAGGTTTTATATTAAGGATTTTCCACTTATCTGCATTGATTATGTTGTGTGACACAAATTAAGTACAATTTGTTGTTACTACTATTATAACTAAAATATATAGTTCATCGAGTGAAATTAATACCACAACTCTTGTTTTTCGTTGGAGGAATACAATAAGGTGACTATCATAGGCGGTTGAAACATGTATTCTTTATTCCAAAACACATTCATTTGTTCCTTTGCAGCAAACCTTATACTAACGGTGGAAGAGGAAGAGACAATTTGTAATATGCAATTTCAAAGGTAGAAAGTTAGTTAACTCTCCTAAATTCTTGATATCACAAAATTTTTGCTAAAAAACGAAGTTATTTCGTGGAAGATAATTTCTCTGATTAAATATAATTGGTAGGTAATAACCATACAAATCGATTACGTTTGTCATTGCGCTAACTCCATTCTTTTGTTTGCAAGTATGATATATTCCAGCTATCGCTTCTGGAAATTACCTAAAATAGAAAAATAATATTAAAACAAAATTAACATACCAAAAAATTTTAAATTTCGATCAAAATGATACGTCATTAAATTGAATGAAAATTAATTTGTAATTATAATTTTTGAATTATCAATGAACGTGATGGGTGGGGCAATTGACTAATGATAATAATTCGACGAATCACGTGACAGGATTCGTGTTCAAAGACTATTCAAGGAGATAATTTCTCAGTTACTGCCGATACATCAAGTTTGGCCCTTCTATAAATTTGTTTAGAAAAACCGTTAAATTTTAAAATTGAGAAATTTCTGCCAGACTCTCAGATTCTGCAAGTTCAAGACCGGGGATTGGAGCGAACTTTTAGAGTTCTCGTTTTGTATTGATTATTATTCGTAAAGTGACTATTCGAAAACTGGGAGAACGATATTTCAACGCTTCAAGACATCCGTGGCCGATACTCAGAATTTTTTCTGTAAGGTAAGTTGCATAAAATACCTTATCCGAATTTTCTGAGAAATAATTGCTTCTACGAGCTATCATTTCTGAATTTTGAATTGCTGTCGTTGCGTAATATTATTGCAGGTCGTTCTCGTCTATATGCCACCGATATTTAGTATGGTTATTACTTAAATCAGCAACACAATTCATTACATATTCAGCAACACTAAGTCATTTAAACGGTATTAATTTAAATTCAGACCCCTCATTTTTCGAAACTCATCGATTTATTATTCATCATCAGCTCATAAGTAAATTTTCAGGCTTCAGCTTGCATTTCATTCTGGTGAACGAAGGAAAAAGATATCATTTAACGCTTCGTGCGATATCTATTTCGATATCGCTACTTAATTCATGTTATTATTCTCTTGGTAGTATTTCGAGGGGCTTTAAGGACATACGTTATGCCTTTGACATAACGGTTATCCTAATTTGAATTTTCTTGGGTCAGCTCGTATTGTCCTTACCTGACGAACACAATACGTCTTTTGAGCATACCAATTTCGGTACTTTTAAAGTACTTTTGATCAGTCTCTTGTCAAAAGAACCAATTCGTTAAAAAGTCTCTTTACTCGCGTATATCAAAGCGGTACTAGTGTATCTTAGTAGCGATCTAATAATAGGTTGGTACAACAATAAAATTTTAACGTAAGAACTTCTAGTGATTATTGGCAGAATTATACCATTAGTATCGTAATAGTTGCTTCTGAGGACTAATATTATAATTATTGTAATTACCCTTATCGTAGTATTCGTACTCGACTTTGTCGTCTCGAATCAAAGTTCAATTACCTATTAAAATCATCCCCATACCCATACATTAATATAATTTAGTCTATACATATTTAAATATAACATGGGAGTTAGTACTAGCATCGGCACGTTGTTTAATTCATATTCTAGACTGATCTTCTGTAACGAGAAGAATAATTTTAATTTTTGCTATCTTCAATATTCATCCTCGGAGCCTGAATTAAGTGCCCATTGTTAATGTCATGCTTACGATTCTCTTGGCATTATAAAGATATCTTAATAGGTATTGGTAATGGAAATTTTTTAATTAAATTAACGGGAATTCCAATATGAAAATTAATGGCATTTTTTAATTCTGTCCAAAGCTGCAGAAAAATTGTTTTCTGCTTGAAAATATTTGGAATTTTAACAATGCGGTATTTCTGTTTTTCAGATTCTGAGAAAGTGAGACGTCTGTCATAACGATTTAGCTCTGGCGTGTGACTCACTCGTGTTTCGAAAACGAAAGTGCTTTGAAAACAGCTGTTACCGAAAACGTCCGAGGACAACGGTTTAGCAGGCTCCAATTTAAGTAAACAGAACTAATATTCCTCATTTATCGTCACATTTTTTTTCTTTACTAAACGAAGTGCTTTGTGGGACCTTCAAAATCTGTTGGATTTTCAAAATCATCATTCGAATGCACCTCCGCTTTGCTGACATTATATATTCGCGTTTTAAGTTAATATTATGCATGCATAATATTAGAATTTATTTTCATAATTCTCATTTGCATCTAATAGTGATATTAATTCATGCAATGTAAGATAAATATCTCACAAATAATATTG
Source organism: Ladona fulva (assembly GCA_000376725.2). Taxonomy (NCBI): domain Eukaryota; kingdom Metazoa; phylum Arthropoda; class Insecta; order Odonata; family Libellulidae; genus Ladona; species Ladona fulva. The sequence continues at coordinate 3,931,653 of KZ308144.1, forward strand.
ACTTTTGCTAGCTTGAGAATTGTATTGAGAATACAAGTAATCGTCCCCGTGTTAGTTTAAGATCCGGAGTACGTTATTCAATACGGAAATAAGACATTACTTGAGACATTCAAATTTTACAGCGTATTAATCATAAGAGATTACCTGCTGATTCTGGTTATTTATGACATTAAGATATATGTATGTTATAATAATTAGCCGTTTAGTCTACGATTCTGTTACATATATTTAGGATTTTACAATCCTGAACTCCATTTTAAACCACTTTCCTTTTTTGCTTTAAATCAATAAGTTTTGGTGCATTACTTATTTTCATCGATAAAAATGTTTCCATTCACGTTAACTTTATGTTGTTGTAAGGCGCCGTTTAAATGTATATCTATATACACTATGAGTTTCTCCAATGTACATTCAGTTTCATTCATCTTTCCCTTTTAGATTCTTTTACTGTAAAGTATGAGTCTCGAACGACCTTCGATTCTTTCGCTTCTGTTTGCGATTTTCAAGGCGGACTTTTCCTGATATCTTTAACAAGCTAAGAAATTTTAAAGTCATTTAATATTCATTAAGAGTGAAAGAGAAACGTTAAAAATTTTCTAGCAATGGTCAATATAAAATTTTTAATTTTCTAATTTAAGTCCACTTCTAATAGAAAAACTGTTAATGGTCGCATGGTATCAGCTGACAAATTTCCCCAGTACCTTCTACCCAGCTAGTAAGTAACTATCTGTTTTAGCGATTATTTCCTTGTAATGCTTGGTCGTCGCCTCTCGAAGATCGCGCTCGTTGTTTACCGGAGTGACAATATCTTTTATTTCACTTGAAAATTCTGTACCGATGAATTTTTCGAAAAGCTTTAGTCGGTAATCTGATCTTCTCTCCTGGAGCTAGTTCCGCCCGAGTGATTTTATCATGGCCGTAACGAATTGACGAACCTAAAATCTCCACTAACAAAATGGGCTGCTCTACGTTGAATCTCTAAATCTGAAACTAATCCTACTTCATGTGGATCCCAGATTGCGCAGCAATGTTCGAGACTTGTTAGAATGAGGGAAGAGTAAGAAATTTCTTTGACTTTTCTCGATTGGAATATCTAAATTCCCTAATTTAAAATAAATATCGAAATTCCCTAAATTCCTAAGTTTGGACGATTATTCCATACTTGTAGTTAGTTAACCGAATAGAATCTGAATTGTAGTTAGTCGTTTCTAACTTTGTGCTCCACAGTCGATTAAAGTATAACGTTAAATTAAAGACGAATGAAACGAAGTTTACTGGACTCTTTCTATACCTTTTAAATGTCAAGACGATTTATTTTTTCGAATGAATTTAACTAGTTTTCTTACCGCTCCTTATGGCAAGTGCCTTCCTCATCCCTCAACAAGCATTAAGAAGCGTTCTGTGTTGAAAGAGCGAAAGATGAAACTAAACTTTCCAGACTTAGTTTTCTTCTGAGACCTTTTGTTTTTTTAATAAAAATAATTGAAATAAAACCTTGCTAGCAATTATAACAGAATATATAAAATTCTCGGGAGGAGGCTTAATCGATCAATAAATTGAATTTTCGAATCCGCTAAATCTAACAGTTGTTTGATACAATCTGACCTTCTGCAATTGCTATAGAGCTTGGGTGGCGTTATGGTTAGCTTGATAGCTCAGTAACTCCGAGATCCCGGGTTCGAGTCCTGATCAGGGCATCGTTGTATGTGTTCATCTTAACGTGGTGAATTGTAAGAATGGTCTCATTAGACTAAAATTAGCCTTAATAAGACATTATTATTATTTTCTTTATTCGGGAAAGTTATAGATTGTAAATATTGTAGTTGTTGATCTTTGCTGCCTCTGATTCTATTATCATGAAAATTTTCCCAACATAATCTTAGATTAGCTTTTCAAATCGTTCCTTTCCCAGTAGGTATGGGATATTTTATAAAATACTTAGTTTTTCTTATTTATTATTAATTTGATTAACAATAAAATCATCACTCAATGATTACGTACGATATGACTCTGTTTTACTGTTCGTTATAAATATTTTTTAGCTTCTTTAACAACCTACGTAATAAAGTAATGAGTAAAAGGCTTTCTCCTCAAGCCTAAAAAGAAACTCACAGATTCAGGTTGAATTCATCTAGTAGTAGAGTTTTCGCTCTCGTAATTAATATATTAGACTCCCGAGAGGGCGTATGGATTTTTTCATTCCTTGGTTCGATTTCCGGTTGTGGCCATGATATTGGTCCAGCATCATGAAAAATCACAAAAATTTCCTGAATTAGTGCAAATGGTCTAGAAAATACGATAGGGTGTCCTATGAGTCATTCACGCTCTGGTCAAATGTCACTTAATAAAAGGTTCACAGGTTCTCATAAAGTTAAATTTATCTAGCTCCTGAATTTTCATCTTTGGTATTAATAAATTTCGTCCACGGAAAGGCGTATGGGTATGGCACTCTTTGCTTCGATTCCCGGTTGAGATATGACCGCAATAATGACCTAGCATCATGAAAAAAATGAAAGACACCTGAACGAATATCGTACGTCCCCAAAATCCCATAGGGTGTCCTAGGAGTCCTACAAGCAATTTTCAGTGGTAAAACAATTACGTTAGTCTTTCTCAGTGATTACTTTTTTAACAAAAGAAATTTTTAATTATCTCTTTTGTTACGTCACCATTTATGGTCTTTTGAACTATAACACGATTCAATACCATGTCTGAACGCCATGTCTGATTCAATGCCATGTCTGCCAACTAAATGCTGCGGCAACAAAGCGAGTCTCGTTCAGCGATGCGACAATGAAGCAGCAATCTATTTCACCGATCATTGATAGGATGACTTCTTTCAAGGCAACATTAAAGAAATGAAAATGTGGAACATTCTTAAGCATACACCAGGTAAGTTGTTTTGGAAGGGGCAAAATAGGCACAACTAGGAGTTGTAAAAAGGAAGCGAGTCATATCTACTTTATTCTTCTCCGAATTCTATTCTAAGAAAGTGATTGTTATATCCCCAAATGTATGCCCTTCGTAGACTCTTCTAAAGTGTAAGCGTACCGTAGGGATGGCCAACCTACGGCGCATCCGCCAAGAGGAAGGCTTCATGATAATAAGACCACTGAATCTATCGGAAAATGAATGTATTTCACATTTAAATTTATTCACAGATATCCTCACGCGTAATATAACCTACCACTGAATTCTAAGGAGCGCCTTTGTTAGACTTAATTGATATGATTTAATATCTTTCTTATGGTTAAATATGTTATGATTTTTTATGAAAATTTGAGTGACGCATCTTTAATAACAGTGAAAACATTGACGCACGTATCATAGATGGTTTGCCATCCCTGCTGCATTTCGCAGGCATTTTCATTGTCTGCGAAATACTTATAAGTAAACACCCACTAATACAATAGTCTAATCTACCAATTTCACGTAATCACGTAATATAATATACTTATAATAATAAGTACGTTTCTGAAATGATCGTATGTCACGTGCATTCATTAAGAGTAGAGGAAATTATTGAATTGTTTCTCTGAATACTAAAGGCTAAACTCAGACATTTTCTTAGCCGATAATCAATCAAAGGACGTCGTGGAACTTATGGTCGCAAGAACCATTGTTTTCATCCAAGACTCTCTGTTTCCTTGAAGCTCAAACAGTTCTTGTTTCAAGAACATAGGTAGATTGAAGATAATAACACATTTTTCTGTGTATGCAAAGCACGTACCGCAATTTACTGATACTATGAACTCGTAGGTGCACGTAATGGATATTTTTCTTCAAGGTGGATTTAGTTTATTATAAAGAAATTTCTTATACTTTGCCTTCTTTCTTTTTCATTGTCGCATTGTTCGTTATGAGCACATCGAGGTACAAATTATGCAAGACCCGCAATTCAAGCAAATAAGGAGTTGATGGAGCAGCCAAATATTGGGGAAGAAGATTTTTACTTTTAGATAATACCATTATTTATTGGTTATCTTTGTAAGTAATTATTATATGTAAGCCAAACTTTCACACATTCAGTAGAATTTACTCAAATTTAACTTAATAAAATGTGCATATCTTCTTCTTCAGCTTTTGTGTTTCTGTTTGTGTTTAAACTGATTTCAAGGTCAACACTTGAAGCTCAAACAGGTCTTGTTTCAAGAACATAGGTAAATTGAAGATAATAACACATTTTACTGTGTACTCAAAGCACGTACCGCAATTTACTGATAGTATGAGCACGTAGATGGACGTAATTGATATGTTCCCCCAAGGAGAATTTAGTTTATTACAAACAGATTTCTTGTATTCTGCCTTTTTTCTTTTTAAATGTCTCTTTGATTGTCATGAACACATCGAGATACCTAGCAAGAGCCGCAATACGTATGTACAAGCAAACCGAGCAAAGCTTGGAATAGCAAAATTTTGGGGACTAAGATATTTACTCCTAAAAATGCCATGTTGCTAGATTCTCCTTTGTAAGTAATAATTAGTTGCAAGTCAAACCTTCTCGTGTTTAGTAGAATTTCCTCCGATGAAACTTACTAAATCGCGTATTATCGGGAACAAAAAAAGTGGAACGGAATACATATATAAAGGTTTTTTGTATCGTTTCGGGTTCAAAAGTGTCGATTTTTTCTGTAGGACAAGAGCTGCGACAATTGAACGAGTATCTTTCAGCGATGTGACATTGAAGCGATAGTCTTTTTCTGTGATTAACGTTAGGATGTATTTTTTCAAAGCAACGTTTAAGATATGAGTATCCGGAATAATCTTTCACGCACCACGACATTTTGTAAATTCTGAGATTATGATTAGGTTCATTTGTGTTGGGTAGGTTTGATTAGAAAGGTTTGGTTCAAATTCTCTCAAAAGATTCTGAATTTTGACTTAATTGCAATTTTTTTTTGCTTTGTATATTTAGGCGCTAGATTGGTAATCATGTTTTTCACTCAAAAGATAAATGAGTATCTTTCATATTTTTATATGATTTATATAATATAGCTCTTTCTTTAATAGCTGAAAAACCTGCAAGTAACTCAGATTCCACATGTTTCACTTGTCACTAATTTAAGGGTAGCACGATGAGTTGTCGATGAACCGTATCCACCACGATATTTTCGAGAATGTTTCATTTTCATCTGTTACTGTATATATCCAAGTGATATTCGATCTCAGTGAAAAGTCGACCTCTAAATTTGTGGCCAGAAACTACAAAATGTTTTACGCACCTCCAATGAAAGTCAACTTTAGTTTTTTTATCTTTTTACAAAAACAATACAAATATACTTTCTGGCAGTCACTAGATCTAGCGAAAAAATTGCTAAATTGGGAATATGTCGGATAATGTTATTCTTTGGATTAAAAGTACATAGACAAGGTTAGAATCCAACAAAGATTTCACAAGGCGAAGGAGAAAAATTTTTAGGGGCCTTGTTAAAGGAATCAGTATAAGCTTGGTAAATTTCTTGTCCTGATAGATTTTTTTATATAGGTGTGGAACGTTACCCTGAGATAGAAGGGCACCGAAATATTGGAGCACTTGCCATACGCATATGGCATAGAATAGAAGAAGTGAGTTGGTTTGGTGGGTGTACGCTGTATCACACAAAGAAAAATGGTTTAGACTGAAGAAAAAAAGCGAAGGCAAATAAAATTGGTAGGTCAAATATCGGGACAAACGTTGCAGGATAACATGAAGGTTGGGATGAGTTATCAGAAAGTAAAGGATTTTAATTAAGGAAATTTGCAGTACATGAACCTACCCTTATTTAGAAGATTCTAGCATGTGTTTATTTTGTACTTATTAACTAATACCGTCTCATCAACTACTTGGATCGTAATAACAAAAGGCTCTTGTGGTGCCAAAGACTTTAAGTTGTTTCTGGTCTCAAATGTACCTGATGGCGAAACCGCCTTTAATAGAATTTCTTAACCAGATATTTATCTGTAGTACAAGATTCATTCACGGGGCACTCCTTTGTCAGGAGTGAATGTTATGATCACGTTTTATGATTGCGCGGAAATAGAAATGAGTAAAATCTTTCACGACCGGAGCACGTTCCGTTGCGAATCCCGAACGCAAGTTCCATCGAGCTCGTATAACCTTCAACAGATTGTAACTTATTGGTCGGCTCTTTTTTTAATAAAAGGTAAGAGGCTGCCAATTTAACTACCCGTAAAATGCCTGGTAGTGAAATTTCATTGTCTTGAGTGCCCTCGAAGGGAGAAAGGTGACACTGCAGATGATCACGACTTGGAGTCCAGCGTTGATGAGCAAATGAAGGGAATGTAATTCACGTGGATTCGCCGCCGTGCGTGGTCATCTCATATGAGAGGAATAGATGGTTCAGAGATCAAAATTTTATTTCCTCGATTCGAATTGACTACGGATCAATTTACGATGATTATTAATCATAGCAATTACAATTGATTTGAGGTATGTAGCAATGGGAAATGTGAGGGGACCATGAATAAATAACAGGAGGTTTGGCATTTATTTATATTTACTCTGAGTTAAAACCTTAGTAATAATTAATAAAATGCTTAATCATGATAGCACGAAATAATTATTGAAATAGAATTGAATTATAATGAATTTTAATTTCGGTTATGATATTATTGATTAGTATGATGATGAATAGACAGTTAGCGAGAGATAAAGGTGTTTAAACTTCGCAGATAGGAGGTGTGCGCCTTAAAATCCAAAGATAAACAAAGTGAGAAAGTGCGACATGATTTGGATCCGAACCCAGGTCTCCTACTTTCTGGGCAGGTATTCTAAGCCCCTTAACTGCCATGGTCGTTACTATGGTAAAGCTCCTGTCCGGAAAATGGAAGACCTGGGTTCGAGACCCAGTCATGTCGCTTTTATTGACCTCCTTTTACCATTAGTTATGTAATTGTTAGCACAAAGAAGCGATGCTATATTGAAGTTTTATATTATGAGTTTTTCTTCGATGCAATAATTCTCATGCCATTTATAATTGCATAAGAACCAAGGTGTGTATTTGATAAAATAATTTTCAAACTAAGAATTTAGAATTATATGTAAATAGCTCTACGTGCTGAATTTTCTGAATTATCGATTGATTTAAGACATAAACTTAATTTATTCTTATAATTTGAACTTAATTTATTTTTATGTTTTAAATCCTCTTTTGGGCTGAAAGTTTTCGCTATAAACAACACTTGTGGTCCGACTCAAATACTGTTTCGATCAAAGGGCATCTTAACCTGCGCACGACTTTCCAAAACACAACTTTTTCCACTGACAGGGGCAAGAAATATTTACACCGTTCGGTATGACTGTTTACATGTATACATGTATACTACCCGGTCACCTTGGCCGGCTTTTTTGTTGATAACAGTTATCCCATTTTAGGCAAGTCTTGTTGTAAAACTCGGGTAACTGTACCTTTGATAGTGAAATTCTTAGTCTAAAAATTAAATCTAACTAAATGTATAAAAATCATACCTTATTGATAGTGAGAATTAATTACAGTTAGTGATTAATTAATATTATAACAAATTAAATAAGACTATGAAAATAATAAATGCATAACATATAGGTGTATATGGGGGAGAGGTTTTTCTTTCCCTATAAACTTTTTTACTATTTTCCCGCTTTTTTTCCCTTTTTTTAAGCGGAAGAGTTATTTTTTTATCATTTTTATGGGGTAACTCCTTGTTTCTTTTATTTTTAGTTGTCTCAACCTCTAAAATAGCCTTTATTTGCAGATAATTCACTATTTATTTCTGAAGTTACTTTGAGGTGAGGATGAGTTACGTGCAACGCTTCGCTTAGGCGCGAACCTATTCAGGGTTTGTGTTGTTGATCAGGGGACACCGGGATAGACCGGGGAGTGCTGATATTTATCTATGGCTGAAGGAAACCCCAGCAAAAGCCTATAGCAGGCACAAGGATAGTTTGTTGGGGTTTGATTTACAAAGAAACATTTAGCCACAATAGTTTGTGTTATACAATTGCCAGTACAATTACCAATTGCCTTTTACAATATTCATATATGATTATGCATAAGTAAAAACCAATCGTGGTGCTAAAGCAGGTACAGAGTGCGCATTCAATGTTTTAACGAGAGAAGGGAAGCTATCATTACTCATAGCACGCTGTGCCTTTCGGATGTCTTATATTGCATCATGGCTATAGCTTGAAACGAGCTTATTGTTAAGTTATGTATAGCGTTATTTATGTCTGGAATTTGTTGGACCATAGGCAGGAGAGGAAATCCAATGGCATAAATCACCCACGCGCATAAATGTAATACATGCGTAACTAGGAAGGCTGTACAAAGGATATGAGGGTGAAGAGTTGTCTATATAATGAATGCCATCTTGGGCCAATCTAGCTACTTCTTTGAAATACCTCCACCTTAGAATTGCCTCATTCGTGAAACAGCCAATAATATTTGATAAATGGTGAAGCTACGGAAGTTGTAGTTATCAGAAAAAAGTCGGAATTTTCTAAGATCGCATAACCGTGCGTACAAGTTTTACGTAAAACTCTCCTACACAACAACATAATGAAACAAAATCGACCCACCGAACCAAAGAAAGGAAGAGGGATCTGATCTTTTACATACAAATAAATTCAAAAATAAAGACTATCTGAAGGTCTGCCAATCCCACTTCCTTATAGTTTCTTTGATCTCGTAGTAGTAATTTAAAAGCGCTTCTACATCTTCTCAGCACGTGAGCTCCACCGGGAATCGAACCCTAGACCGCTTTCGCCAAAATAGATCGCGTTACCCAAATAGCTATCCGGAGACCTTCTTGGATATCTTAGCATGTGAATACTAATTAGCAAACTACGGAGTAGGCGGAGATCATACGCTGTATTTATAAAGCAAAAGCTGAGCGAAGTGATTAATCGATCACCAAATCTGGTTAAGGAACAAAGCGAATGCATTCGCAACTTCAGACTCATTCCGACTGAGAAATAATTTGCAAGATTTCTCGTTGTTTTCCCGAGCATGATGGTGATGAGAACTTACGGTGGGAAAATTAAAGACTGCTACATCTTCATTCATTAAGGGAACCCAGCCTGAGGGCTATTTGCAATTAGTGGATTCCTTGATTAAGAATAATATATAAGTCACCGTGAACAAATATCCTTGCAAGCTACGGCATCGTTGCGATTGCTTCCCCTTCTTTTCTTTTTTTTTTTAGTTCCAGACGATTAATTGACATTTCATTACCGACGGTTTTCTATTAGCTTTAGTTGGAAGGAGAAACAAATATTCCGTGGTAGTAGTATTTCAAATAATCAATTTTGATAATATTCTATTTCAGTCAATCTGTAATCTTTCCATCGAAGGCCAATCTGAGTAGAAAACATGCAAAAATTTCCGACTTTTCCTCTCGGGTGTACGAAATCTATTCCTTCATTTAACTTCTCCTTGAAATTCTGAGAAAGAGAGAGGCTCTATTATTTCTGGATTTAGGAAAAAAGCCTGCCGGAAATGAGGAAAAAGAAAATCCTTGAACTCTTCACTAAAGAGTTCGTTCTTTGTAAAAATTAAAAGGTCTCCGAATTTATTTGCCGTTTTCTTCAACGATATGTTATTTTCTAATTGGTAGACAATTTAAATCTTTCTTTCCCACACATATCTACAACAAATCATATATTGACACAATAATGGGTTAATTTCTTTATTTTAGCGGGTTGTATTTGGAATGGTAAAATGTTTCTTATAATAGCAAAATAGATGTGGATTTTTAAAGTTTATTTTGGTTCCTTTTCTGCTTGGACTCAACGATAACAAACAAAATTACCTTGAAGATTTTGCAACATTTGTAACAAGAACTTCCCAAATGATGCATAACTTAAGATGTACTTATGCAGTAAGACACAAAGTAAAAATAATACAAAATATTAGAGTAATGAAAAGTGAAATAGAACGTTGGATAAAAAAGAATATCAAAGTTATGAAATAAAGAATTATTGGTGCGGAGATAAACTAGGAAGCATTGGAGTAGATTTTGAAATAAATGAGACGTTAGAAAGAATACGTTATTTGGTGTATGACATTGACAGGTTGACAGTTCTGAAGGTATATGTTACAACATTTTTTTGTTTTGGATTCCTGAATTCTTTTTTTTTACCTTGTTCCAGTTGACTCAGTTATTTCTTATTTAGAAAAGTTCTGTAGTGCTGACTTTCCAATTATTTTGACGTAGCGACGCTGAGTGGGACGGACTTTTTTAATCAAAGACAAAATATTACCCTACCCATATTTTAAGAAATGAGATATATATGATATCTTTTCATTTTTGTGGAATAGGAAACCCTCTCAGCTTAATATTTTTATCTAATTAATGACTTAACACAGGGTAGCATTTCCTTAATATACATTAACGAGCACCCAGAGAAAAAAAACTCGGCTTCGTCGAGAGAATAGTCGACGAAATTGTGCGCGAGAGATGTTACTTTGCGGTAGTAGGCCTTACCTTGTGTGTTTATGTGTATGGGGCCCGAACGATATGTCTTGTATTCGTGAATTAGAAAAAGTCAACACGTATTTTAAAAATTGTTACAGTAAATCAATAAGCGTTATTAAGACGCTTCAAGGCGCAGGATTTTTAGAAGACAAAAGATTTTAAAATAGGCTAACTTGCCTTAATACATTCAGAGAAAGATTAATAATTAAGAGATTCTTCTTAGACGTCCGAACGCACGTTCTTAGAAGATGCAGCCGATATCAGCGTCCGCCCTGTGACATAAGCCACTTCAATACTGCGAGGAAGATCAAAGAGAAAGATGCTTCGAAACAAGTCGCTTCGAGAATTCTTTTTCCCGCGAACGATACGTGAAAGTAATCGATTAGGGAAGTAGACTCATAGTGAATGCACCCGTTGCCAAAATCCAAAAGGCTGATTGCAGGGTACATACATAGGAAGACGTAGATCCTTAAAATAGATAGTTTCAGTCCGTATGAAGAATTTTCATTGAACCGATGGCGGATGTATGAAAATAAACTATGAAGGTGTCTCCTAAGATATCTCCTACGCCCTGAGAATGGAAGAAAAAACTCTTACAAAATTTGAATAAGAACCTTAAAAAAAAAATCATTCGTATTCAGTACTCGAGCGTTATTTTACTGATTTGTGACATTAATTAGAACTTTCACCGTGTTATGATTAAGAGTTCCGAAAAACACTTGGGTATACGTACAGCTACTCCCTAACAGCTTCTTGGTGCATTCTTGGTGTCTTCTGGAATTCTAGACAGGAATATAGAAGGTGAATGAAAATTCATAGTGAATCAGAGAAAAGAGATCAACTAAGCTCAGCTTGTTTCACTTATAAATAAATAGCATCACTGAAGTACACTTAGGCCTGAATCATCGTCAATGAGCTTATGAAATCCTTAAGGAAATACGTAAGAATCAAATTGCCTTTTTTTTCACTGATATATTATATAATTGGGGATTTATTTGTGATAATATTAACTAATCTTACTACCTAACTATTCTTGATCAATCTGGATTCGGACGAGCTAAAAAACGCATAACTCAATGTAGGAGAGTACCTACTTATGTTTCTATTGCCCGTTCCAATTCCTTATTCCACTTATTAACCTTATGACAGATTTAGTAGCATCTACATCAACATTAATAATCAACCCCTTGCAACACGCCAAAAGGAGTCGTGTTCCAAAGGGTGTAAACATCGAGCTTACGAGTTACATCCTTAGCTCGTTGTTATCGTTTCAGATCCCGGAATGAATGAGTTCTTAAAACTGGTAACCAGCAAATTAGTAATACGCAGTAATGTTTTATAACAATTCGAATCTGTTTTATGGCGGAAAACGCATATTATTTAATTAATTTGCACCAAATCAGTTTAATCACATCACTTCCGCGTCTTTGGCTATTGCACCAAAGCAAAGGGGTTGTTAAGCTTCTGGAGGTCAAAAGAAAGGAAAGCAATGAACTAGCGGAAAGTTTTCGTGACTCTTTTACGAAGTAGAAACAAAATTTAATGATACCACTTCCTCCTACAATTGTTCCTCTTTTGAAGGACGTTAAAAAAGTACTGCTCTTTTCTAAGAAATTACGATAGAGCCAGTGGTGTCAGAAAATAAACTGAATACGTCAATCATTAGACCCATATATTCATTAAAAGATGGCGCAATACGGCGATTAAATCCATCACCCTTTCCATCGCACACGCTGAGTACACTCATAATTAGCGTCTTCAGCTACAGTTCACGCTAGATTACTTTCTGCTATTTTGAATAATCGGTCGTATTGTATGTTGACAATTAAACAAGTCATCTACATACATACAAGCTGAATTGCTAGAGATGTTTTAGTTCTTTGTCTCATAAGTGAATATTAATCGCTATTGTTTCCTAACCTTCCATTTTGCACATTATTCTTCAGTTTTCCCTATATTACCGGGAAAGCTCGGTTACTTGCATACTTCCATTGCTGACAGAATATTATTAGTTAATTTATACATTCTAATTTATGTTTTATTAGCTTTCCAGTGACCTCTGTCTTTCCTCTTCTTCTTTTCCCACCGATTTTCCTGTTATAAAAACAAAACTCCATTGCTACTACTTTCCTGCTTTTATTTGCACTTCCTCCACGCGTCCGAGAATTTTATCGTCACAAGATTGTGAATGCACCATTGACTTGGGAATCGAAAGCCCTCTAGGACTGAATCCAAACTCAGATCCTAATAATTTTCTAGGAAATGGTGCCACATTCCAGTGCCATAAATCAATGGACAATAGCATGAATTCGGAGAAAACTTTGGATTCTAACCGACAGCACTGGTTCCTAGTTTATACTAAGAAAAAAGTTTCATCTCAGAAAAAAATTTCACTGAAAATTCTGTGACTAAAGAGCCATAGTAAGTATTCACCTACACGTAGTATGACTAGTATGCACTTCATCTAAGAAGCATTACAGCTCTTATATAAATCGTACATAACTTTGGTAATCGCTTCCAAGTAAGTTCAATTATCATTAAAACCTCACTTTCGATCGATTTTTGCTTAATTTTTGTCCTAAAGTTCTACTCAAGGCTCCTTAAGTGTCCTTGAGATTTTTCACACCACGATTAATCACCGCTTTCGCTTTTTTGCTCAAATCTGGAGGAAAGATATTCTCATTATGTGCACAGCGTTCAATAGTCGAAGAATCCTACGGAATCGTTTTGGGGATATTTTAATTTATTAATAATAATTTATCTTATGACTAATTTTAAATACCTAATGTCAGTCAAAACGCCTTTGGGGGCGATAAGAGATATCCATACTTTTCTTTATCTTTTTCCTTTCCGCTTTGAAACAAACGTATTTTTCAATGTATTTTGGGCTTCCTTTTCGTTGCGATGTGAAACATTTCCTGCAAAGAGGTAATATTTCAAGCGATGACCACCTCAGAAAGGTGAGGGAGGAAGACGAAAGAAAGGGAAATGGTTATTTGGTCAAAGAAAATTAATACCAAAGCTTCGAAAAATTTATAAAGGTTCATTATTATAATCAGCAATTGTGTGCCTGACTTGAGAAGCTAATGTCGACATTGAATTCAGAAGCTCTAAATTCAGATACGGCAGATCCTGTGAAGGGATTAAATGCAAGCCTGTCATTTCTTATGCAGTTGTTAAACATGATGATGTCACTATATATCGAGACCATATTTTTGTTTTGTACAATACACACTTATACATTTACATAAAACGTATGCGAATGGATACTTCCATAATACAGCCTTAAATGGATTACTGCTAAGCCGGGTATAATCCTGGGCAAGAGAGAACTTCCAGAGACAACTTTTCTTTGCCCTTAAACCATTGGCCAACCAAGAAAATATGTATAATAACTCTCTAATATTGAAACAAATTGGATGAATAAAAAATTTAGTTTTCGTTACTTGTTGTTGATAACATAGAGTAAGGATATATAGAGCGCTCATCCCGGCTGCGCAGTAGGGGAAATCTGTCGCAAAGACCTCACCCGTAATGCCCGACTATTTTCCGCGGCAATTCCAAAGTGGTTGTGCGGTCGAACACGGAATGTTTGGCGGAAATGTGCATTTAGAAAGCAAATGACGTTGGAAAATTATAGGAAGCGAAATTTATGTCAAGATATTAATAAATATTTTTATTTAGTGTTTTTTTGTGGAATTATGCTAACCCAAAACCTGAAAACAAGATAAAGCATTCTTTAAATTCTTGCGAAATGCTAAGTGTCTACAAACAGAACCTAATTGACTTGATTGCATCTAATAAATCTTTCTGGATCGTGGCTCTTCTTAAAACAATTTATAGGAAATTTAAGTCAACGTTCGTATTATCGCCTGGGAGACAATAAGTTACGCAAGAATAAATTAGGAGTAGGTAGTATACGTATAAGGTTTCCGAAAGTTTTGTTAAAAGCTAGTTTTATTAAGGATTTTCATTCGAATTTCTATCTATTTCTTACCATTTGCAATAGTTTAAACGTTGGTGGGAACTTGTAAACTTTGTCACTTTCGAAGGCCTTGATATCATTCCCGAAACAGTTTGAATTTTACAAATCTCGGAAGACGAGCGTGTAAATCGGACCTGAAGTACTCAATGGTGACAGATTCCATCACAGAATTTAGACTATACAAATTAATGATTACAACATCCCTCACGAGGTTTAATACCTTCTAATCTCTTAATTGACCTTTCTAGGCCCACTGATGATTGAAATATTTAACAGTAATGATTGGTACAGATTGAAACATTATAATTAAATTTTGCTTATTGATAGTTGATTTGATTTTAATTAGAGATATTAAGTAGTAGTTTGGTTTTTCTTGAAATAAGAATCAAAAATAAGTTATAAATATTTAGTTTGAGGAAATTTTATTAAGGTTTGAGGAAATTTTATTTGATAATTTCAGCAGTACATTGGTTTCTGTAGTCAATTCACGGGGTATTTTTATATTAGGTAATTTTATTAATATTTTGTTATTTTGATATTCACGATTAGGAAGAAACCGATTTTTTTCAAGTCCATTCTTCCTTGGGATTATTCCTGGGTGCGCACCATCTTGTGTTAGACAACCCTTACCCGTTTTCTATGTTTTATTTTCTTTATATTCACGATTAAGAAGGAACTGATTGGAGCTTATCATTGAAAACCGAAAATTATTTATATGAGATTCGTTTTACGCATTCACAACAACAAATAATAAAACATTTTTATTAGTGCTGCAAAAGTTATCCCTGTCGCAACATTCCTCAGCGAAATGTAATGAGCATGTTTAGGATGTCAAGTATGTTTTAAAGGGAACAAAATCCACTGTTTACTGAATCCCTCAATCTTCTCTTCTTTTACTGGAAAGGCATAGAATTTACTTTAATCCACACATATACCCTGCATGTGCGTTCCGGTGTATGACAGGGTTAGTAAGAAGGTAATCGCAAACTATGAATTTTACTTCAATTCTTCCTTTAAATGTAAAAATGGAATTTATTTTATATCTATAAATCTTTAATCAAGAGAGGTCCTCATAAAGGTTGCTAATAATTTTTATCTCCTTTTATTGTTTATCCCTTCCTTGTTGTAATAATATTTTTCTCCTTCACCTATAAGAAAGAAGACAAACTACCATGTACAAAATCTACTTTATCAGCTAGTAGCTTCGTTTGTACTCTTGAAATTTCACTTAAATTAAATTATAACTTAATTGATAAGGAACCTTTCCTTCAAATTGTGAAATTGCTATCTAATTATAAATTTAACGAATTAAAATTTACTCTTCCTCCTCTAACAAAGGTTTCCTCGTTAATCCTCGCGTATCATGGCATCAGCAACATGTTTTTTTCACTCCCACAGTTATATTTCTTTCATAAACTAGATGTAAACTACAGAGTTACATTACGGAAACCATAAAAATGATTCAATATCTAAATAAAGTTAGCTTTACCAGATTAAAAAAGGCTCTGACCTCCAATACAACTCAATGGAAAGAAACCGGCTGCTAGCACACGCACTCACGTTTTTCTCTTTTACAGTGTATTACTCTCAAAATACAGATTTTAAACTATTGATTTAAATTGCTCAAACCATAGAAATTATAAAATGGCTCAAATTAAAACGGAATAACCTATAATATGTTCTAAAATTCCAAAAAACCGAATACGGTGCACCGATTTCCCATACATTTAAACGGCAGGATTCCGGCAGCTTGCCCGACTAAGCCGAGGAGGTGTTCGACTCATGCGCAGAAGGTCCATGCGCGCTCTATCTTACTCTATGGTTGATAAAAGTAAGAAATTGTTTCTTGAATATCCTAGGATTATAAAATGCTATCATCTCATGCACTCTAACCTTGCGTTCTCATCCCTTCCTTTCAACCTAATACAGAATATGATTCCTCTCTTCCAAAGTCTGGCAACATACATTTGACTTTGCGATTGACAATAATCTTGAATGTTTATGAATAATCTTCAGTCTGTAATATTTAGCCAAATTTATAAACGGTTGAAGTATAAGTTGAACGCCAACAGCCATACAACAAGCTGAGCATAATCTGCTGAACAAGGCATTTTAAAGATTAAATTTCTTATTCTTAATGCTATTTAAATACCCCAAATTTTCTCAGGAAACTGAATTTTCCTTGTTGAAAACTGTTACCCTAAGATTGTTATCTCAATTTTCAGCATAAAATATCTGCTTTTATATACTCGTTTGAATATATAAATATAAGGTCTTCAAACTACGCTCCGTGGCCCAAATCCGGACGGCGACAGGCTTTTATGCGGCTCAAAAAACAGTAGATTTCATTTACACTTTTCGGCTCGATAAGATATTAAATATTCATATTGAATTATAGCCTCGGATTTTTATATTTTTGCTTTATTTTGTTCCTTAACACAAAATCTCTCCTTTTCTTTTTAATAGGTAAGCAAATAAAAATTATTCATAAACATTCTGCGGTAGGCTTCTTAAGATCAAATGTATGTTTCATACTTCAGTGGATTCAAAACAGTAAGTGAATTCAGTGAGTAAGTTATGTGTAATAGTAAGGAATTACGAGTAGTCGTAAAATTGTTACTCCTTCACAACCACCCGGTAAAGTATTTTTCACTTGAGAGAAGACCCTTCTCTGTAAGTTTGGGTGCACCTGAGGTAAGGAAATGAAGAGATTTTTATAGATCAAGATGAATATGAGGGCTTTCATATGCCAATTTTCTGGTTCTGGACGGTTGGCGAGCCTATCATTATTCCATGATAATTATTTTCAGGATCACCTTCTTTTACCTTGGTAAAAGCCCCTGTCCTGGACCACTGTTTCTAATTAGTCTTTCTAATGGGTCATCGACCCTCCCAGCAGTGACTGTCCAAACTTTTGGAAAGGTAATGAGGCATGCCTGGTAGGATGAGGAGTAAGGTAGTTTGCTACTCCTTTCCTCAATGAGCTGGAATACCATAAATGGCAATGATCCTAGTAAGTGTTGCAAGAGAACCCTATGGATAACATTTTTCAATTAAATAAAAGGAATGACCACACTACCACTCAGTATCTTCCGTGCCTCAGTAACTTTCGTGCTATCACAGCCATGCACCAGGCTGAGACGAAAAAAGAAAACAAAATAAATTTTCTTCTTTTGAAAAAAAGAAAAGAAGACAAAAAAACACAACGTTAAAATGCCGAAGCAGGAAGATATATTGATCGCACCTTTTATTTCGCAATCAATTAATATTACGTCAGAATGTCATAACATTCAGAATTTCTCATGAATAAACCTTTCCATTTATGTTCTCGTTTTCTTCATAAATGACGCTCAAGGGTCATTGTTCGTGATGTTATTGCAAAGCATAATCAGCGCCTCTTTTCTTCTATGTGGGTGCCGTTAGACGATGCGTAACGTGCGGTAGGAGGAAAAGCAAACTTCCTCGAATCTAAGGAAAGTTGAGCAGATTAAAAAAGAGTATCTCAATATGAGGAAAATGAGGCCTTTGACTTGGAGTAACGACATAATGGAATAATGAGAGCTGGACTGCGATAAATTGAAGAGGAAGTTCCAAGTGTAAATCGAACAAATACTAAATTTTGATTGGTGATAGGAAGATTGAAATGAATTACGAAAAATCCAGATGCTGACAGCCTACGTGTCGATTGGTCAATACACATTTTCATAGATTTGAGCGTGAATATTTGATAGTTAATGAAGCTTCTTTTCTCACGGTGTTGATCTACTCCTGTATGTTAGTACAATACTAGTATTTTTTAGAAGGAAACAGCTTTATCTGGAGTTATTTTATGTATGGCTTTGAAACATGGACTGTAATAGCAATGAAGAAACGAGGGTTAGAAACAATGGAGAATTGGAGCTACGGAAAAATGATGAAAATGATATGAACGGACCGAGCAACTTATAAAGAACTCCCTTTAGATGTCAATTAAGAGAGAAGTCAATGGAATATGCTTATGAACGTAGGAGAAAGCTTAATCGGGCATACAAAATGACAGATGTACTGAAAACAGTATAGGAAGGAACGATGGAAGGGAGAATTTATAGAGGAATATCTAGATTTTAACATGAAAAACGGATAATGATTAGTATTAGTATGAAATTCACAGTTGCTGATGATGTTTTGTGGAAATACCAATCATAATATTAAGGAGTTGAAGATTTTAAAGGGTATCAGTTAAGCAATTAAAACAAACAACCTTATCTTCTCTGAAGCTGACAAAGGGAACTGTCGTGCGATTCAAAACAAAAATGATTACATATCAAAATGTAACGACTTCATTTTTAACAACTCAATTCGAAGATTACAAAGTGACCCAACAGTTTCTTTACAACAACGTATTAACTGTACTCTTTCGAAGTTATCAGTGTTCTCCAAAACTGAGGTTTACCACCTAATCAATCCCTTACCCCCCAGACTCCATGGCCTACCAAAAATCCATAAAGATAATGTGCCCATTTGTTCGGTAGTGTCCAGTGTGTCCTCCCCTTGCCATAAATTAGCCACCAGCCTAAATAAGATACTTCAAAGTCGATTAATGGTCAGCCCCTCTTACACAGTGAAAAACTCCATCGAATTGTGCCAAAAACTTACGAATACTCTTCCTCCGAATGCCAAATTAGTCTCATTTGATGTTGTGAATCTCTTCATTAGTGTACCTATCAACGAAACTTTGAAGACTTTGGAAATTTTGTTATTTAAGATAGATATGGACCAAGTGTTGAAATCTGACATCTTGTCGCTCGTTAAGCTGTGCACAGAGCAAAATTTCTTCTTATTTAATGGCGATTTCTATGAGCAAACTGATGGACTTTTTATGGGATATGCCTTGTCACCCATCCTAGCTGATATTTTTATTAACAATCTAGAGTTTAAATTATTTAATTGCTCCTCTGAACTTTTGAAATTTGTTAAATGTTGGGTTAGATACGTGAATGATGTTTTTTGTATATGGTGTGGTACTCTTAGGCAACTTAATTCCTCTCTCTCCTAAACTCCCTTCATCCTTCCATACAATTCACCCATGAGTTTTGCAGCCCAAATCTCCAATTTTCTATTTTCCGCAAACTTACCTACACTGATCAGGTAATTCCTTTGAAATCAAACCACTATTACTCCCAAAAGCTTTCCATTTTCCACTCCCTTATCAACCGTCTACTCTCCATCCCTCTCGCTATAAAAAACTTCCATAAGGAACTTTCAATTATAAAGCATATTGCTGTTAAAAATGGCTATCACCATATATAATTGACAAACTTTTAATTCGCAGACAAAGGAAAATGGCCTTAAATAATATCTTTGGGGGGATAAAGTGTGAATATGTTAAACCAAAATGGGTAAAATGAACTTTCCTTAACTGTCTTTCAGACAAAATTAGTAACCTTCTACCTAAAGAAAAATTAAGACCTTCCTTCAAATCACGTTTCAATTTAGGAAAAATATTTTGCAATTGTAAGGATAAATATAATCCCATGAAAAAATCTGGAATCTACAAGCTCAAATGCAGTGACTGTGACAGCGTATATTTCGGGCAAACTCGGAGAAATTTCGCCATTAGAGCCAGTGAGTACAAAAGATGTTTTTTGAATAAATTCTCCCATTCTCATTTCGCTAAGCACCTACTAGAAAGGAAACATTCTTCTGATTTTGTACCGGAAATACTCCACTATACAGAGGAGAATCAAAGGCTGAACTTCTTAGAACATTGAGATACTTTCTCATACGAATTCCACGAACTGTACTGTGGTTAACGAGCACCTTTTTCCTTCCCACT
This sequence comes from Ladona fulva, assembly GCA_000376725.2. Taxonomy (NCBI): domain Eukaryota; kingdom Metazoa; phylum Arthropoda; class Insecta; order Odonata; family Libellulidae; genus Ladona; species Ladona fulva. Next base: position 3,951,905 of record KZ308144.1, read on the forward strand.
CCCCACTGATCCGATGCATCCTACCACCCACCGACAGTGCACCTCTACCTCCAGTTCCGTGCTCCTGACTAACCCTTTCTTCTCTGCCCCCTTTTCCCCCCATCCCTTCTTCTCCTAATTTCTTATTTTTCCACCAGTCGTTTTTGCATACATTATGCTCAACCGATCATTCGCCGAAACTAGTCGTGAGTTTTTATTGTTTGTTTTTAATAAATAAATATATTGTGGAAAAAGTACAACTATTCTCATTCTCATCGATTAGTGTTAGGGTTAGGAATTATGAGGGAATAAAGCAATTGGCTCGAGGAAAGATGACTGGAAGCGTTGCAACAAACCAATCGTTTTATTTTTACCCATGACGATGAGGAGAATCTGAAATATAGATAAATTGGAAAATATGAATATTACTGAAATATTTTTCGAGTTGTTTAGAATTCTAAGTGGCAGAACGCTTTATATTAATCTCTTACAGCACCCACCATTAAATAGCATAAGTGAAAAGATTATTTTGCTATTGCCAATGAAAACTATTGCAAAGGAAGATAGGAGTCTGAAATACCGGCCCTGATATCTCGAGTTGTTTTTCTCGCCATTATTCTTGAAGGTATCCGTATCTGTTGAAGATATCGGTCTTTTGGCGAAAGAAAATACTCGTAGTATTTGTTTTTTGATATAATACATCCATCTTATAAATTTCTGAATCTCTCATTTCGAATAGAAGATAAAATAGTAACCCGAGATGTATGAGAAGAAACAGTAACGAAAGAAAATTCTTATCAAATGACTAGATAAGGATGGTGGAGGTGATTGCACTATTTTAGTCTCTATTAACTTTATTATTTGATTTTTAGCGATTGAGAACTTTGTCACTAAAATTCTCATCACACGTAAAACCAGAAGACAAATATTAAGTTCAAAGGAGTACATTTAATATATTAAGAATATAATGTAGAAATCAAAAATTAAAGGTTTTTCAATATCTAGCTTGATGTCCTCGCAGCAGAATTGATACATCTTGAGTAACTCCATTTAGTTCGATAAAAAGTAATGATACTTATTTCATTGGGCCCTTCTCTAGACTACAACCTTGTCGTTGTGGAAGGGCTTGCATGTTCCTATGAGCTACACTGGCGGGAACTTTGTTCCTGGTATGGTCACCTATGCTAGAATGGTTAGGGACCAAACGGAAGGTAGTCCACGCAGCGTCTGTATCTCAGTAGGGGCAGCCATTAAGAATGACGGTGCCACTTTAAAAACAGCGTTGAGGAAGGAAATGGGAGACCACCTCGACTCCCAAACATATGATGTGCCAATTTAATGATATTGTCAATGGCGTACATGGTACTCAGCCCTCTAAGGAGAGTGTCGCGCCCGGCAGAGATAAGGCCATCTCGGTCGTCATTGGAATGTTAGGACAATACTTAGGCAAGGAAAGCTGGAAAACGTCGAGGTAGAAATGAAGAGGTACAACATGATCAGATTGGGGTTATGTGAAGTACGATAGAAGGATGTAGAGATTTTTGGAGCGACGACGTGAGAGTGATTTTCAGTGGGGGAAATATCGTACTAGCCAGAGGAGCGTTGCGGTAGAGTTAGACAAGAAAGTTAGAGTTAGAAAACGGGAGAAAATGTGCTACTAGGCACCGAGGTAATAAGTCATCGGGTTATATCAGTAGAAGTAAAGGCTGAGCCAGTAAGCACAGTGATAATTCAGCTGTACTTGCCCACAAGTGATTACAACGAAGACGGAGTAGAATTAGTTTATGAGCAAATAGAAGAAGTTATAGGAAGGGTTAAAGTCAGTAAAAAATTAATTGTAATGGGAGACTGGAGTGCAGTTGTTGGGCAAGGCAATGATGGGTAAGAAGTGGGAGGGTTCGTAATAATAGTAATGACAGGGGACAGAAATTAATAGACTATTGTAAGAGGAATGATAACTTTTGTATCACAAACATTATTTTTCATCACCATAACAGAAGGAGGTACACATGATAAGTGTAATGTCCGGAGACACGGATAAGTTAACTGATTAAATGTTGGTTTGAAAGAGGTTCAGAAATAGGGTTAAAAACGCACGAAGTTATCCTGGTGCTGATGTAGATTCAGATCATAACCTGGTAATAATGAAAACTGAGCTGAAACTTAAAAAGATCTTTAGGGCCAAATGGAATCTAGAAACCCTTAGGAATAGGAATGCTAGAAAGTTTCAAGACTGTTAGTAAGGCCCTAGAGAGTAAGGGAAGGGAACTTGCCACAGACAAGGAATGGAAACAGATTAAAAACAGTGTCAATGATAGTGCCCAAAGAATTATTAGAAGGGTCAAACGAAACAAAATTAGGAAACCATGGCTGACGATGGAAAAGATAAATAAAATGGAGGAAAGAAGAAAATGGAAAAGGGTAAACACTGAGCATGGGCGTAGAATGTACAGGGCACTAAACAAAGAACTGAGAAAATAAAACAAATATGGCAAGGGAAAAGTAGTGGAAGGGTCAATGCAACGAAATAGAAATGCTTGAGGAAAGCGGGAGGGTCGATCTTTTGTGAGGGTGAAACAACTTAAAAGGGGAATAAAAGAAGCAATAGAATGTCCAATTTAAAGGATGCCAATGGATAAATCTTACGGGATCCAGCCAGCATACGGGGAGAGTGGAAAGAACATGTTGAGGAGCTATATGGGAAAGATACGAAACCATCTTGCATAATGTTAGAAATTTCAATAACTCGGCCATCCTCAGGTCTGAGGATGGTCGGGCTTAGGCCGAAATCGGTCGTACGATAAAAAATATTTTGTGGAAGTTACGAAGAACGGGGTAGTTATTGAACTTTGCCATGGCCTTCCACGACGTCAGGCCAACTCATATTGATTATGTTAGAAAGTAATAATGAAGTTGAAAAAGATGATGTTGCACTCGGAATATTGGACAGGGAAATTGATAGTGCTCTGCACGATACGAAAAGTAATAAATCAACCGGTTTTGACGAGATTTCAGTTGAGTTTCTTGAAATTCTGAGGAAAAATGGTAAGAAATATTTCTATGATTTACTCGCATGTAGGAAAGTTTATGATAATTGAATGTGGCCAGAGGATTTTACCAAGACGATCCTAATTCCACTACAGAAATCAGGATATTGCTACAGTGTCGGGACTATCGTGTGATAAGTTTAATATCTCACCCGACAAAAGTTATTTGAAGGGTTTGAATAGAAGGATTTCTATAGAAGTAGTGAAGTCAGTAGAATATGCAGACGATAACGCTATTGTGTGCAATTCAGAAAGGGGTTTACAGATACTAGTATTGCTCTTAACGATAAAGCAAGGCAATTTGGAATGAAAATAAATGTAAGAAAAATAAAATTAATGAGATTCGCCAATGGAAAGAAAGTTAAGTTAACGATCAGAGTAGATGGTGGAAACTAGAACAGGTTGATAATTTCTCTTACTTGGGAAGTTTTCTTTCGTGGGATGGGAGGTGTACAGATGAGGTTCGAAAAATGATAGCACTGACCAAGGAAGCTTTCGTGAAACGAAGGGAACTGATGACTAGAGGTCTTGATAAAGGAATCAGTAATATATTGGTAAAATCCTTGGAATGGAGTGTTTAGCTATATGGGTGTGAAACGTGGACCGTACGAAAGGAGAATATAAAAAGATTCTTCGAGGTCTTCGAGATGTGGGTATGCCATAGAATGGAAAGGGTGAGTTGGGTTGCCAGATAAAGTAACATAGAGGTTCGGGGAAGAGAGGGCTTAAATCAAAGGAATTAAATGTCAACAGAGAATATATGTGGACCAAATATTGAGGGGAGAGGGATTGCTAAAGAATGTTATCGAGGGAAGAATACAAGGGAAAAGGTAGGGGAGAAGACAGAGAATCTGATGATTTCATTGGGCTATTATAAAAGAACAAAATATTGGAATATATGTTTACATTAGAACTTGATGTTACAAATTACTACTCACGGCAGATTGATTGGGCCAACCCCGTCCTGTGGCTATCGTATTGAATATAAATAAACCCAAGTCCAACTTCCAATCCAATTGGCAATTCACGAGGCTATATCCGATTGGCTACATAATAGATAGTAGTCTTTGCTGAAAATAATGGAAGGATTTCGCATTAAGGACAATTCCTATTAGGACTTCTCATTTAATTTGGGATAACAAATGTCATCCATAATTATGAAACTATTCAAAAATAAAATTTACAAAACCGAGGCACTGTTTTATGGAAAATTAATAAGTATTTTCCCACAACTTATTCATTACGAGACCTGGTGATGGTGATGATAAAACCGGTCGTGTATTGTATATACATTGTCGTAAAATGACTTTTTTATGAAATCGATATTTTAAGGCGTTACTTCGTGGAAAAACAAGCCACAGAAGAGAAAAAAATCCTTGTACTTTGCCCAGGATGCTGCCTGACGATGCTAATCCGTAGGCAAAACTGCTTGCAAGTTATAAAGCGTGTGGAATAAGTATAAGGTTACTTTCTCTTCTGTGATTATTTTCATTTAACAAATCCAAGAACTGTTGATACATTTAGTTTTTAAACTCATTAGTTTTTTTATGCTATCATTAAAAAATTTTAAATCTATGAAAATTTTAAATTATACCGCACTCGTAGTATTAAATTTCCACAATACCTTCCCTTACCGGAAATCTTCTGGATATGCCCTTACGCAGGTTAAAGCGGGAAGGGGAAACTTATTAACCTTTAAATTACAGCAACGTTGCCATTTTGCAGACAAAATATTCCATGCATTCGTATCAATGTGTTCCATTAATTTTCACTTCATACCGCACTTTTTCTTCAATTTTGTCAAGCAGATTAATTAAATTTTACCTCATTTTCATTCTTATCGAGCGAGAAAGTAACATCTATAAGGAGGGGATTTTGCGCAGTTCTTGACAACCTTGTTACGTTCACTTTCTTTCCAGCTCATCCATCTACTAGAATATCACACCTAGTCAATAAAACCTTCGCTCCTTTAGAAAATTACAAGGTCAAGTTCTTCCCGCCGAGTTCCATTCGATCATCCGTGTCCCCAACTCACGTCGACACACCTCATTAACTAAAGAGGGGAGACAACCTTCCAATTACCGCACAGCAATCGCTACGATCATAACTATATTGAAAAAACCCCACTGTGGGACCCTGAATACGACAGAGGAGAATGTAAACAAAACAGATAGGTTAGAAAAAGCTAAGGTGGACGGGTGACGCAAAGTGATGCTGATAGGGAGAAAAAAATTCTTCGGGAAACGCCCAAGAAATGGAGGAATTCTCAAACCGGAAGTGTGTGGGAGATAATCGTAGGTTAAGTCTTTTTTTTTTTGCTGGGATTACTGAAAGAGTTTTTTGTAAAATCCAGAAGAATTTTTTAATGCGTGCAATAATTTTCTTTGATGGAAACAAAACGAAGAATACGTTTTTGATATTTATTAATTCCAAGAAAACTGAACTATTGATCACATTTCTGATCCTGATTGATGATCACGAGCTGGTTCTCAATGTGACACTGAAATTTCTACAACAATTAGAGGAAGTGACGTTTGACATAATCGAAATGCTTCCAATTTACCAGATCATATTGCGGAGTCTAACTTTTATCGCAGAATGTGCACTTATAGAAGCCGATGAATTCTTATTGTAGTACATATTACCTAAATATTACTCTTATTATTTAATTTAACGTAAATTTTGTTAATTCTATAGTCAGTCACTAAATTTGTGAAAATGTTTTACAAACTCAGTACCACCGTATAATTTTTCAGAGTTGTTCTATAGAATCCAATTTTTACATTTTCGGATGCGAATGACAGCTCTTAAGGCTAAATCTTTTTAATTTTCACGGACTGACTCAGCGGCATTAAAATTAACAAATATGTCACACCTCACATTATTATGGAGTGTTTCACAACAATCTATTATAACAATTACCGTTGCGTATATATTTAAATATTTATAATTTATAATCTGACGTCTGTAACTTCCGAAAGAAATAATAATGAATTTGATTTTTCGTTTCGTTGCAGACCTTTCTTCTTTTGAAAATGCAATAAAAAGTAATGGTCAAACGAAATTGGCATAGGCATCCCTACACAGCTCCACTTTTAATACAATTTCCTATTTTTATCATCGAATACTGTTGATTCAACATCACGAAAACTATGATAAAAAATCGATTTTTCATAAAATTTGCGAGGCGAATAAATCTAATTTGCGAATTAGATTAGACGTTAGACTGAACGATTACATTGCTATCAATAAAATTTTGGTTGCTGCAGTAGTTTCTCCGGCGCATTATCTATGGTTGAGTTTTCTAGGTTAACATTTGCTTGTATACACCACTGTTAATCTTATCTACCTGATCACAAAAATAAACTAGCACATGAAAAAAGAAGAGCTAGAAGGGGTCAATGAAAGGAGAACGCTCCTTCAAACCATACACACCCGGAAAATCAAACTCATTGGTCATATTATAAGATATAAGGACTTTATTGATAAGGCAATTTAGGGAAAAGTGTTAGGAAACACCTGTAAAAGAAGACAAGAGGCCGGCCTAGAATGTCCTTAATACATTCTGTAATGTCAATTACAAACTGCAAAACTTATGAAGAGATGAAATCGATAGCTTCAGGCCGAGTTGAGTGGCTACAACGACAAAGTATACTCACTAAATTTATGAAAATGTTTGTACATTTACCTTTTGTATTACCTTTTGAGAAAAGAGGTCTATGAATCGGTCACATCGATGTCGGTCGCCTCAGCAATCGCCCAGAAGACTGAAAAATATTCGATTAATTTGGAAATGAATGATATATTTGTGATATTTTCGACATCTCTGCCCAAAAACGTTGTGACAATGAGATTATAGTATTAGCCGTTCAGCATAGTGCGATGGAAATCCGTTTACGCTGATTATTAGGTGAAAGAACGATATACTCGCTACTTTCTAAATGGAAAATTCTGAGCAACAGGACGAAAACTTGTTTCGTACTCGTTGGTTCAAACCCCGGTCTTCTCAAAAATGTAAGAACTGTTTCTGTGAATCTCTGCAAGGTTATCACCTTACCCAGTTTACACCAAAGGAAATTTTTCCGTCGTTTTCATGGCATGGGTAGTTAGTTAAAGTTGTGATGTGAGAGCACAACTTCAGTAATTGAATCGCTCTTGGATGCCCATGAAAAACAGTAACTATCGATAAGTTTCAAATGCTATCAGGATAGATTTTACCTTTTCGTACCTCTCATTTTCTTTACCTTATTTTTGCAATAAATAGAAGCTCGTTTTTACAGATACGGCTTTGGTAAGCTTTGGCTCTAACATTCGATTAAGCTCGGTATTATCGAGAAAATGTTTCTCATATAGTCATTTCAAGTGTACTTCGGCATAACTAACCTAAAAATACGGTAAAATCTATAAAATAATACTTGTATACTAAATATCCTCTTAATTTCATTTTATTCAATATATTTTATATATGGAAACCAGGAAAAAATACAGAGTTCTGATTTGTCCAACCCTCTCCAGATCCTTTACAGTAGTGGGTAATGCACCTGTTAAAAAGTCAACCCTGGCCTGCCAAACAGACACCCGGACATATAAACCAAAAGAGACCCCTAAAAAAATAGAGCAATTGAGAAAATAAGAATGCTCCGTAGTAAATTTTTTCGAAAGAAAACAGTTGCGGCAGAATAAATCGTACAGTATTAGCGGAACAAAAATTAATGTAGTGGACTCGGTAAAATATCTCGGAATCACTCTTACGAATAACATGAACTGGAGCACGCATATCCGTAACATTTGTGCTAAAGCAACTAGAAAACTCGGTTTCATTAGGAGTATTGTCGGTAAATGTGACGAAAAAGTTAGAGAACGATGTTATTTTGCGTTGGTTAGGCCTCATCTTGAATATGCATCAAGTATATGGGATCCGGCAGACGAAACATGCATCCGTGAACTCGAGAAAGTACAACGGAAAGCGATACGTTTTGTTAAGAAGTGCTACGATAAAAAAGCCAAGCGTTACCAAAATGCTGTCAGATGCAGGTTGGGATCCTTAAAAGATAGGAGACTAGAAGCTAGATTGCGATTGCTTGATAAATTTAGGGAAAGTACATTTGCGGAAGATATAGTAGATATTATGAGACCCCCCTGCTACCTTGGACGATCCGACAATGAGCGCAAAATAAGAGAAATAGATGCCAGGACGAGTCGTTTTAAGAATGCATTCTTTCTGCGAACTATACATGATAATAATAGGCTTAAAAAATAGTCCGAACGCCCGGTGTTTTCATCCCCTGCCACACGCCGAAAGGCGGCTTGCAGGGTATTTATGTAGATGTAGAAGAAAGGAGGTAAATGATGATGAGACCAGAATTTCTACCAAAGGTTCCCAATATACTCCACCTCAGAGTAAAAAGGTTCCAACAGTTTCATAAGACAAATTAATAACAATAATCTTTATTATGGGCAAATGCCCTCATATATTTTACATCAACAATTATGCAAAAATAAAAAATAAAATAGTATATTGAAGAAAGATTAAAAATTATATAAGATATACACAATGTTTTGTACATTTACATAATATAAAGATTCAAGAAAAAGTTAAGATATTTAAAGTATTCTGTTTACATAAAATGAGGTAAAAATTTATAATAACACAAAATATAAAACAAAGTAACTAAATGCACGGTGCAAAATAATACAAATAGAGAATACATACATTTTAGTCTTATGATACTATTTTAAAGGTACTCAAATGCATTACAATCCCCTAGGAACAAGAAAATGAATGTACCCCAATCTTCCAACCAATCCTCGGACTCCTGCATGAAGGAGGATGAGAGTCTCTCCAAGGCAGACCTACAGATGTGTTTTTAATGATGCAGTGGAATTTTAATGGTTTTTATTCACACCTGGATGAAATCAAGAGATCATGACCCTCTTTGTGTTTTTATTCAATAATCTCATTTTAAACCATCTGAGAGACCCAAATTAAAAGGTTACATAATTTTTAGAATAGATGGCCTAAGTGGCAATAGAGGCCAAGGCAGGGTGGCTGTTTTCCATCAGGAAGCCCTTTATACTGCCCCTGTGAACTTACAGACACTGCTACAGGATGTTGCAGTCACTATCTTGACTCCAGAGATGATAACTTTTTGTAATTTATATCTTCTGGAATGGGCCTTAGTCTAAAGAATTAACCTTGAAATCATAGTCAAACATTCTATTGCCCCAAAATGTAATCTGGCTGTGCATGATGATCTATGTGATAGCAACCACTTTCCTCTTTTAATCTCAGTGGCAGGTGGTCATATCTCCCGGTATGAAACGCAAACTCCTGGATTCTGAGGTAGACTGGCTGAATTTCAAAGAAGTTTCACCTTCTCCTTTGATCCAGATTCAGGGACATTAAAGAATAGAGAAGCACTTGCATCTGCCATATTCCAAGCTACCAAAAATAGCGTACTGCATTTATCTCAAATATTTACCTCAAAACAAGGCTCCACCCAGAATGTAGCATATTCACAGCTGAATTCTAGCCAATGGATGGCATTATCTAACATGAAAGGCAGGCACAAGCGATACATCGTATGTTCAGACTCAATCAGTGCACTACAATCTCTCTCTAGTTCCTTCCCTTACCCTACTATAGTATAGAAAATATAGACCATACATTAGAGATTATGAAGAAGGACGTTCAGGTTGTCTTTCTATGAGTTCCTGGATATGTGGGGATTCAAGGGAACAAGAGAGCATGTATGGCTTCTAAGGAGACTTTAATAAGGTGGGACACAGAATGGAAACCAGTACCAGCACATGACCTGAAGATTTTCCTGAGAAAGATAGCACTATATCAGTGGAGAGATGAATGGCACAAAATAAGTGGGAAACAAACTTAGAGCAGTGAAAGAGGAAATAAACCTTTGGCAATCCTCTAACAGGCATTGCAAAAGAGAGGTTCTCACACGCCTCAGGGTAGGCCACAGTGTGCTAACACATGCATATCTCTTTTCTAAAGAGAAGACTCCACCTCACTGTGAGGAATATAATTCCCCTCTCAGCATCTGCCACCTCTTACTGGAGTGCGATAGGTACAACAAGGTTCATAATATGCTGAGGATTAGAGGAAATCTGGCTTCAGTCCTCGGAGTTAACTCTGAGGCTGCTACTAGAGTTATACTCTTCCTCAAAGAGACTGGGTTATTCCATGAACTTAAGAATGCCAGTAAAAGGGAGTAAATTTTATATGAGGCTTGTAACACTAATTATTTAATCATAGTTACACTTTTTAAACCATTTTATGACCCTCAAAATTTTATTAGCCCCCATTTTATTTTGTTTTATTTCCTTTTGTAAGACAATGGGTACCGGAATACTGACCAAGACACTGACAGGTACTGGAATACTGACAATCTAATACTGACCCAGATATGAATTTTTATGTACATATCTGAATCTGTAACTGGTGCAAATGACCCTAAGTAGCTGTCAAGCCACCAATAAAAGTAATTCTAATACAGTATGTATGATCAGTATGATCAGTATCTTTGATATTATGCTCATTGAATTTCCATCTGTCTAAAAAAAACGAGTATGGTCTCATAACAGCACCAATGTGAAACCAAATACTAGTGTACTCTTTCCACATCTAAGTAGATGAATAATAATGAGTAACAGAAGCTTAGCTTAGAAATGCCTACATGCTTTGATCACATTCAATAAATCTAAACTAGCCCCTAGATCTTCTATAATTTTTAAAATTCATTTTAACAAGGTTATTCTTATGGCAATTTTCAGGAAAATGGCAGAGTTATGTTCTAGTACAGTGAGCTACTGATTATCCACGGGTAAATTATATGTGCATTATTTTTTATTATTAGTCAACATTATTTGTAGTCTATTCAAAAATATTCAAACACAAGGAACACAAGTATTTTTATGTTCTAATACAAGCAGGATCTGCATAGGACATTTACTATGAAACAGTGGGAATATAACTGCAGTGGCATTATTGCTGCAAAAATGATCTGCAGTTGGATGAAAAAAACTGTTAATGAGTCAACAAAATGATCAATAATAACAGGCTATATTGTATATGGCAATAAATTATTTATTTATGTAAATTATGAAATTATAATAAATAAAAGTGAAAGTTTGGTCTATCCATATTTCCTTATTATTATTGATTCAGATATGATAATATCTGCATCTTCTTCCCATCATTAGCCCATGTATTCAAAAGTTCTGTTTATTTGATATTTTTTGAGGTTATGGAGATGCAGCAATGCAGTGACTCATTAAAAGTAGTTTCTTTCCATCCTAAGTGGTTGGTATGACTGTAGCTGAGTACTACGAAACCAATTTCTAATGTAATGTTTCTTTACCTCTTGTACCTTGAAGCAGTGTTTCCCAACCTATATGGTCTTAAGTCCTGCTAGCTGTGTCCTCAAGACAACCAAGTCCAGCAAATAAGCAATGAGTTTGTTTTACTGATTGATGTAATTAAATATTTTATGTGTGCTTTTTGTTGATAAGTGATCCTATTGGAAATGTTATTAGCAATCAATCAAAATATTATAAAAATAAGAAGCAAAACAAATTAAATATAAAATAACTTCAACCTGCCTGAATCCCAAGATATAGCTTTGTAACTCCTATTAGTTTGTTGCATCCCACTCCTTGAGAAACTCTGCCATAAAGGATATTTTACCTAATGCTATAATTTGCTGTAATTCAGCTTTACTGTCATATCTTGATAAATGGATTGTTTCTTTGGTTGTTTGGTATAGGATAGAGGATGTATTTCTTTCATGTAATCTTGTCCCAACCTTGTATTTGGGTGTGATAATATAAAAGCTACCAAGGTATACTGCTTTATAATGTCCTGGTCTATTCTGGTGATTCTTTGCTCAATCAAATGAAAATTTTTAATTACATCATACTTCACTTACGTGGTCATTTTTGACTTATAATATTCTTGCTCAGCAAGCAAAATACCTCATTCCCCATGAGGAGGAGTATACCTCCATAGGGCTAGTGACTTTATGGATAGAAAGCTAAATTTCTAACTCAAAATTCTCTTAACTGGCTAACTTAGGACTGCACATTTGGCCAGTTGTCATTTTGGCTGGTTAATCTCAGGTATACTTATATGTTCTGCCAGGATAGCTCAACGGACAGAGCACCCGTCCGGCAATTGGGAGACCCGGGTTCGATTCCCGGTCCCGTCAGACTTTTTTCAAGTCCATTCTTCCTTGGGATAATTTATGTATTTATACAGGTATATGTAATTCCAAATGGAGAAAATATTTCCAAAGTATTAAGAATAAAAATATAGAAATGTTCCTTTTTGGATGTATGCTTTCATACTTAATTATCCAATCTAGCCTTTTCCAAAGAAGTTTTGAGTCAGTTTTTGAGAATGTCCTGTTATCCTGTTTTTTCACCTTCAGTGAATTGTTAAATGCCTAATTTCTCATCTAAATCATCACTAAAGAACTGAAGATTTCATTGAAAATAAAATATTTAAACTGAAACCATATTTTTTATCATATTTCCACATAAGCCATTTGTTATATGTATACCTAGTAACCAGTTCTATTAATCCATCAGCAATCCATCCAATGCAAAGCCAGCTAGAAAATGAAAACAAATTAAAGAAAGTCAATTCATTTTCTACATTTGACTAAATGAATAATATTATAATTTAGTCATTTCAAAGACGAATGTCAATTACGATACTGTAAACACTATTTAGAAAATCCCTCTTTGCATGACAAAATATTGCTTTTTTATTCATTACTCAGCTTCTAATAAGATAAGGGAAGATAATAATCTAAGAATTATCTTTCTTAATAGTCTTCCTTTGATGTTTGGGAACTAGTTTTTATTTTTTTGTTGTAAAATTCTTCATTTTAAACTCTATTACTTTGATAGAATTTGAAAAGTTAGCAGATTAGCAATACAAAAGACACTGTTGGTTATGCTAGCTCCTGTAATTACTGAGATATTAATTTCACAGTGCAACACCAGCAGCACCCACTGAAAAGTATAAAACTGCCTTGAGTTGACGCACTGACCTGTTGACACCTATTATAAATGCCTCTTAGATTCTATAATATACAAATCCTCAAATTCATAAAATAGGAGGATGAAATAAAATTAAATCAACATCTTGATACTTACATTTTGACACAAACTTATGCGGAAGTCATTAATCTTTGTGCAATTTCTTTCCCAATGAATAAAATATCTAAGTTCTACAAAGTGAAGGTTGACTACAATTTATTTCAATAGAGAATATTGAACACAGAAAGAATAGTGGATTTTGTCAGATAAAGCACTTAAGAATTTGCTTTGTCTGAGCTTTTTACAGTTCATTCTAGGTATTTCAATACTTCAGCACAAAATTATATTAATTCAACAAAATCTTACATAATTAATAGTAACACATAATTATGTTTTCCTGGTCTTAAATCATCTTAAGTGTATTGTAACAACAATATTGAATCTATGTATTAACAACAATATTTAATGTATTTGTAACAAAATTACATTACTTAAATGAATAGGGTATTTTTACAATCTTACGCTTTACTCTCCATAGCTACCAAGAACCAGCTCTGATCATATATTTTTGAAGTGAAAGTCTATATTGTATTCCAATTAATTAGCTAAAGAGAAACATTAACTATCCATTACACCAGTGAAACATTTCTCTTCTGATAATTTTAATTATGTTCTAAAAATACTTTAATGTGTCCTCATGCAACTTTTCAGTCAGTGGCTCAGACTTCATGTGCATTGACAACAATTTCATTCAGTAGTTACAGCATTTGAAAGGTGCTCTAAGGGTGGGCTCTGCTCCACACAACACCCTGCTAAGGCAGATAATATTAAAACCCCATTGAGCCAAGTAATAGCTATATTCATGTTGTTTTTATACACAATCTTTATATTGGAAAGATGTTTATTTTTTAAATGAAAACAAGTAAACTGATACACTTTCTCAATTAAAAGCTTTTTTAAAAAACACACAGTTAATTCTTTTTTTAACATACTATGACTGATTTCAGCACACTTGGCCATCTTCAGTTGTGCAACAGGAAACAAAAACCTATATATAGGGGAGAAAGAAGGGCAGGGATGTTAGTGTATGAAGACCAGGGGGAAAAGTGGATGATAGTTAGGAATTGTGTAACTGCAGACAAGAATGAAAGAGTACATACAAGGAGGGAGGAATTAGTTGTAGGTAGATATTCCTTCACAACAATTTTACCAGAATGTTTGTGGATTTGTTTTTGTCTCATAGCCAAAAATGTCATGTTCTGGCCTTTTTTTAAGATTATGTAAGATAGCAGTAAGGTTTTAAAAAGGAATTACAATTGTTGAGTAACAAATAGAAAGCAGAGGTGTTATTCTAGAAAGATTTTTATGCACTCTTCCACACTTGACAACAGTTACAGAATTTGCTCCAACCCCCTATTTATCTTCCCCTCCCCCCTGATATTCATGCACTATCTTCCCCACCTTTCTTTCTCAAGTATGTATAGGAGCTCTGTTTCCTGATGTGCACCTGAGGATGGCCAAACATACAGAAACCCATTGCAGTTGTTTTTAAAAAAAATTAACAGTGTATTTTTTAAAAGGTTTTTAATTGTGGAAGTGTATCTGTTTACTTGTTTTTATTTGAAAAATGATATTATTTCTTACATAATGGGATTCCACTAAGTGAAGCTAGAGTCAATAGATTTTATTCAATCTTCATTTACATCTCAATGGCCAGGGTATACATACAACCTACTTAACCTATAAGTCAACCTACTTTAAGTGTAAGTGTACAGGGTACACCTGCTTACAGGTACAGGGTGTACCTGCTTTTCAATAGGTTCATGTGGCTTAATATTCCCAACTCAATGTCATTTCTTTCACTTCCTGGTAACTTATCCTGCCCTTTATGTCTTCTAACAACTTTTGTCTTTGTCTTCTCCACTGCTTTTTCTCTTGTATTCTACCATAAATGAACTTAAAATAAATAGATAAAATACTTTGAACAATGGAGCTAGAATTTTTCTTAAAAGAATCACGTGAATAGTTAGTACAAAGATTATTGAACAACTTAAACTCCATTAATATTTCTGTGAACCATTGGTGGAAATTTATATTAGTCTCATCATTTCCAATATCAATGTGCATGTTTTAATTTTATGTATCACAAACAAAATTTGTCAATTAGATAAGATTCTGTTTTACTTGCTGATACTCATCGTATCATACATTCGTCTCTTTGTTTGGAGGCATCTTTCTGCAAAAACTTGCTATCTGAAGTAATTTATATATCTTTCAATCCTGGAAGTCATGCTGAAAACTGTCTTTTGACATTGTCTTCAAAACTGTATTCATCTCCTTCACAAAAGATGAAGCAAATACTTTTGGAGCTGTAAGAAATAACTAATTTTCCAAGGGAACGGTTGTTAGACATTTGTATATGGTATTCAGGAAACAATTAGGATAAAATTGAATGTTGGCGCTATTTTTATCTCTAATTTAGTCAATAGAAAATTGTATATTTTCGTCCTTCTAAATTTGAACTTACTTAACCAGGATATATCGAAAAATTAAAACATATCAAAGAAAGTCAATTCATTTTCTATATTTGACTAAATGAATAATATTATAATTTAGTCATTTCAAAGACGAATGTCAATTACGATACTGTAAACACTATTTAGAAAATCAACAACGGTAGTCGATTCATTCAATTAAAATATTCATTCATTCGTTCAATTTAAATATTTTCTTTTAAACGCTTACGCCGAAAATGGATTTCATAATTCGCGCAATATTTTATAATTATTTAAGAACTATAGCAACCGTAGTAGTAGTTTCCAACCCTCCCCTTATTACCCCTACTACCCCACCCCTATCTGTTGTCTGAGCATAAAAAGGTTTGCAGGCCAACGGCTCGTCCTCTCTCCTGTCGACTGCTGAAGTTCACGGACCAAGATTTTCGAAGACACCACGGTGCCGTACGAAGGACATCGCCTGGCGTTGAAATCCCTACCGCATACAGATGGTCGCCTCTTTTCGTGAGTCTAATTAAAGATTTCAGTATTACGAGCTTTAAGGTTCTTTGATAATTTCGATCAGTTTGTGCTTTAGTTTATTTTTACAGTGGTTCATCAAGTCTCAATATATTTGCGTGAATTTGTTAATGTGAAGTAAATTAGTTGAGCAAGTGGTGGTATCAATAAAAGTGTAACTTCGTGCAGGTGCGTAGTCATTGCAGGGATTTTAAGCTATTCGGTGCCGTCATCGATTATGAGTTGGTTGCCACTGCAGATTAAATTCATAGATCTTTTTAAAAGTCAACCAGATTAGTTAAATTGTTTCATTCTGATTGCGACGTTCCTTGCCTGTCAGTTTAATGTCCCTCAATTTTAAAATTGGATACATGTGTTCCATTCGACATGCCTTTGCAAATGCGATGTTCTGTTAAATGGAACATGTATTCAACCAGCTGATCCGTTGAGGGTAGAGATGTTAGATTTCATGTATTTTCGCAAATCGGAAACTTATTAAATTCGGATTTCTATATTAAGCTTATAGCTTTTCTCAGATATACGTTGATGTATCGACGTTTAACAACCGGGTTTGATTTCGGCATTAGCGGTACATCTCAGCCTTTATGTAGTGTATTGCAGATGATGAATTGGAATTTAATAAAGAATTAAATGTAAAGTTAGAATTTGCGCATTGAATTTGCAGGATACTAAACTATTAGACCCAACCTACATTAAAGTGGCTTTTATTTTTCCTGGTCATAAATTCTTTCGTTACATATTGAATTAAAAGCATTTTGGTTGCGTGAGCCTACCCTGAAAGATATCCCATAATCAAACAAGGTGTAGTGGAAAGCAACCTTGGGCATTACTCTGGTTCTCGGATTGCAGTGACCTCATGAGTCAAAAAGTAAAGGAATGAATTAATCAGATTTCCTAAACTATTTCTCTATTAGCTTATTTTCCGATAGCGGGTTAAATCAGTTAACGCCGAGATGTTGTAAACGCATTGACTTCCCGCTGTTGCAATGAAAAGGTGGTAGAAGGAGAGGATTTCCATATTGAGTTAACATAAGACATGCTGACGTGACGGACACCGCCGAGGGATATCCTAGTCTGTTTCTTTTAGTTCGATCAAGCCTTACGGCAACGCAATGACTTTTACGTAACCTCGTGATCGTGCAACTAGGTTTTTGATAAGGGATTTTTGGCGATCTAGGTAATTGATTTTTAACTCTAAAAATGAACCGTTAAAATAAAATAGCATCTTATTCATTACCTACGTTAGTGAATTTTCCAAATTTTCAACGTTGAATGTGTTTGTAATTAGATATTCAACCGCTAAATCTTCCGATGAATCTTGCACCGTGCAGCAGTTCCGTCACATGCGTTGTCTGAGGTGGTCTGAATATGTTGATTGTAACGTCTTGCGGAGTTTATCCCTAGAGATAGACATATATTCATTCCCACAGAACTTCAGTTATTGCCGTTCTGCTGATGCTTTGGTGATTAAAGCATTCATGCAATTTTGCCAATGCTCGTGTCACTCTGCTGTTTGATATCATATTTTGTGACAATGAACCTAGTCGTGCAGGAATTTGTTGAAGAATCTTTATTACGTTTCTCTTGTCAGTAAAATAAAAATTCTAGATGCAAGCAAACTCTTAATTCTACAAAAAATGTCACTAGACTCATTGGCAAAAAATTATTTTAAGTATCTTGCTTAAACTGTATGATGAAATCCAAATATTTTTTACTAATGTTTAAATGCAGTCACTTTGGCAAATTTTCTTTATATGTATATGTGCTATCCTTTTTGGAAAAAAGTTCAAGTAAGACAATTAAAAGGCTTTGAATTTCAAGACCTGTTAACTTTGCTATTAAAAAATAATTTTTGAGTTTTCTAATTTTATTGTTGCAAAGTTTAGTAAGATTTCTGTTGACATCAATTTTCAGATAAAAATTTTCCAATTCTAAATGACAAGTGTGATTTTTATATTAGGCTATTTTTTGCCCTGAAGAATCCCTATTGTATTATTTTATTGACTAAAACTTCTACTGCAGGTTTAATTCAGTAGAACATCTACTTCACTGGATTTCTGATGTATTGGAAAAATTGCAGAAAAGAAGACACCAGGAGAATATTTTTGATGTGCTTTATTGTGAATATTTTGAAATGTACATTTTATTACAGAGAGAAATAAAGAAATGTCAGAAAAGACCTTTTCAAGTCTCATTTTGCACCATGTCCAACTCCTCACCTGCCAAAATTTTTGGTACAGCAGGGGACGTCAAACCTGGGCCCATCTCGGAGCTCAAAAATTCAATTGTTTTTCCTGTAGCTGTGGCAGCCATTTTGTCTTCTGCACTTGTATTCTCAGTGATGTGTGTCTTTTCAATGGCTATGTTCAGAATAATTCGAAGTGAAAATTATTCTGAACATAGCCATTGAAAAGACAGATCACTGAGAACACAAGTGCAGAAGACAAAATTAATCTGAAAAAATAAAATTATGAAACATGAGAAAACAATATTGTTATTTTTTTATCCAATTGAATGACCTTGGGGACTTAGAATAATTTTTCTATTCTGAGGCATCAAAGGGTTGAAGCAAAATTTCTGGAAATTCTAGAACGTTCTGGAAACTTCAAATTCCTCCCAATAAATTTGATATTCAAAATTAAATTTTAACTGAAAATTGAGAAAAGTGTTAAAAATATCAAATGATATACTTATAAAATTAAAATTCTAGAATAATTACAGAAAAATTCAAAGAAATTATGAGAACTATTAAACTACCAAGTAACTTCAAAGAATACTGCACAATGCATAATGTTAATATGAGAAACTTGCTATTTAAATGAAAGTTGCCATTGGGCAGAATAGCCATTGAAATCACTGTATATCACTGGATATAAAAGCACAGAAGGCAAATATTTATCTGAAAAATATCAAACATGAAAATGTGAATTGAAAGATGTGAAAAAATGTGAAACATGAAATTGAAAATTATTCTGAACATAGCCATTGAAAAGATAGATCACTGAGAATACAAGTACAGAAGGCAAAAAATTGATCTGAAAAATAAAAATATCAAACATGAGAAAACAATATTGTAATTTTTTTATCCAATTGAATGACCTTGGGGACTTAGAATAATTTTTCAAGCAGTTGAGGCATCAAAGGATTGAAGCAAAAATTTCTGGAAACTTAAATTTCTGGAAATTCTAGAATGTTCTGGAAACTTCATAATTTTTTCCTGTAATATCACAATTGAAACAATCAAAATGCAATTGAAAAACATGAGAAATCATGAAATATATCAAATAGTGGACTTAAAAAAATTCAAGAACAATTGAAAAATCAGAACAAGAGAATTAAACTGACAAGCAAAAGTGAAGATTTACAATTCAAAGAAAAGCAAAGAATTTTATCTGTAAATTCAAAACTTAAACCAAAATTTGAGAAATCATGAAAACAAAATAATTTGGACTTTGGAGATAAAATTCAAGATTAATTACATGTAAAAAAATGAAAAACTAACAAAGCAATAAGCAATGAAAAGCAACGAAGCAATGCAATAAAAATCCAGAAATATTTTGAGTAACGCATTAAGTGAACATTGGAAATTACCATCAAAATTAAAGTTAGTTTTCCAATCGGCAGAACTAGCTAAAAATGGATTAAAACCTTGAAACTACTTTAACATGAGGTAATTTAAACTTAAAATAAATATTACCACCCTCAAAAATCAGAACCATGTCGTGAATAATTCATCAGTTTGATATTACGCTACTGAAGAGATTTATTTACAGTAAATTGATACTTATGAACAGAGACATCTTTAAAAAAATGTTTCATGAGCATAGGATTGTTTTGGAACTGCAGTATTCCTATTGTAAAGAGAACTTGATTCAATAGAAATGTGGAACCTAATCAACAAAGAAATATAATGGACTTGAAAACATATCCAACTCTAGTAACATTTGATTGCTTGCTAAATTCAGAGAAATTACATTTGCAGAAGACGTAATTTGTATTATGCGACCCTCTTCTGCTACTTCGGCCGATCCGAGCGTTAAATAAGAGAAATAGTTGCGAAGACAAGTTGTTAGGGACTCGTTCTTTTCGCAAAAGAACGTGTTTACACCCCCTGCGGCGGCTTGCAGGGTATTTACTTATGTAGATTTAACAATTGTGGGGTAGGTCTATCGAAGAAGTGTACATTCTTTATCTCAAGTTCATCTGTCATTCTTAATAGACTGTGCAATGTAGCGTGTCCTCAAAATAGCATGTATTTGCGTAGTGTTCTCTCTTTCACTTCTTTTTTCCTTCACTGTAATTTCATTGAGAGAATTGCCTTTGGCAATTTCAAGAGCTCGCGAAAAAAATTTTTGGTTACGTCTCATTAGGTGTTCTGGCGGAGCTGGTTAGACCGTGAGAGTGAATACATTGAAAAAATGTGGATGGGAACATCCGCGACACCCAAGCCGAGGTCGGAGGGATGGCCTTCTCCGAGCTCTAGACAAGGGTGGACGGTGAAGGCAGCAATTCCCGAAATATTAAACTAACGACGGATAATAATTTCGCAAAAAAAAAAACTCCCCGTCAGGACTCGAACCCCTTCCTCTCTTCTTGTGCACAATGAAGCGTGATTGACAACTTGCAATATTTCATGTCAAATTATTATTTATTCAAATAGTTCATAAAAATTAAAAATATGTAAATTATCTCATGTTGATTTTATACACACGAATATTTAAAAACGATTAATGAATATATTGAAAAAATGTGGTTGGGGGGACATCACAGTTCGCTGGAGGGAACCGCGGAACATCCGTAACACCCAAGCCGAGGTCCGGGGTATGGTCTCTAGACCAGGGTGGAGAGGTATGCGGATGGAATGAGACATCTACCACACTTCTCATCCATCTGCTGTCCCCGTCTATATCCAAGACAGACGACGGATGTTTAGCCCACTCGGCTACCCCAACCACTAAAGACACACACTGAGAGGTTATATTTAAACAATACAAAGGCAATATATTTTGTATTTTTAGTGAATATTTAGAAATAGTATTATTTGATTTATTACGTAATGTAAATAGTATTAGTAGTATAATAATACAGAAAAGTGAATTTTCATAGTTGAATTCAATATTTATTTCATGCTTCAAACATATTGTAGCAACCAAACAATGTCAGGTAGCAACGTAAATATTTCCTGCACGTACTTCAGCTCTCGCTTTGTCTTCATATATCCGTGTGCTACCTTTCTGATCTGTGTTTGCTTTATCTTTTATTTGAGTTATGCTTCTTAAAGCAATGGCCGTACGTTGCAAGTTTTTCTTTCTCTCTGATAATCATTCGTTAACCACTCTTTGTATGCTTTCGCACAATAATTTCTATCCTCGATACTCTCTTCCTTCCAATATCTTCTCAGACACCCAGTGAAATGAAATTACTTTTTACTGTGATGAAATATTTTTATTTTTTGATGAGGCTATAGTTATATCTGGCTTAACTTTTATTAACACCACAACCTGGGTTTAGATGCTCATCATCATCAGTTATCTTTTCTTCACTTGATGATGTTGCAAGCATAGAAACCCAAAATTTGCTTTTGTGTTTTCGTTTTTATAAACCTCTTTAGTTTTCTTTCTTTAAAACAAGTTGGTCGTTGTTGAAAAAATTCTATCCTCGATACTCTCTTTTTTCCAATATCTAGTATCACTATGTTGGTACAAAATTTCTTCATTTAAACCGAGCTGCTAATTGTCAAACCGTTAGAGATAACGTCCAGGTAATGATATTAATGGATAAGAACGGATTGATATGAATGTATCTTCCGCATTTTGAAAAGGATCAAATTTTATGATAGTTGATTTCCGCGGAATAATAGTTATTTTATATTACATATTGATAGAGATTTAATGCTACGATGAAAGGCATAATCACTTAGATCCTTCGCATTTTTCTTTCGCAGAATTTGGATATGCATTATTAATTTCCAAAATAAATGCAGGTTCTGTGAGTTTCTGGGTGTTTGGGATGAATGATTTGGGAACTTATAATTACTTTTATATTCTCCGTTGAAAGTTGTTCCAAAACGTACATATCTACCTCTGATAACCCATTTATCCAAGAGCTGCACTAGTACTAGCTACCTAAGTGTATATTTTAATACCTAATGTATTGATATTCTAATTTACCTACTTTCTAAAAATATGAGTTTATAACTTTCAGATCTATTTTTTTGCTAGTAATTTACATCCAAAATTACTTAAAACACCCATTCTCTTTCTGTTAGTATCGGTTACAATGTTTGAAGGCGAATTTCTTCATGGACGCTAAATATTGACTCATTGAGGAAACACTACGGCTTCTCTTCATGTAATCTCAAAATTTCATTTGAAATTCTCAGATACTATGCTGAAGTATACTTTTTCTGACTTTCCGAACGACTTTCAGGAAAAAATTTTCATCAAACAGCTCAAATTGATCCAAATATTAATACTGCATTTAATCAAACTGGCAAACAAATTTTTTGTTTTAGCTTGAAATTATTACGTTCAAAAGTGTAGCATTTGAACATCACTGAGTTAACTGCGTAGGACTGTATATCTTAATTTTCTTGGTTTCCCCTGCATCATGATCGTAGCTTTATCTTTATCAGTATTATTCTTCAACTCTTTCTCGCGGTTGATGTAAATGTGACGGTACTTCTTATTAAAAATTTACTATAATTATTTATTAAGAAAACACTATTGCTTTACTCATCGACCCCCTTCACTCACTTCCGTCTTTGACTTTCCCTTTCTCAGTTGTCGTTTCTTCAATATATAATGTAAATGCGATGTTTTAAGTCGTCCTAATTCTGTTTATAATTTAGGTATATATTGTATTACAAACAGAAATTCGTTTTAATCATTGTTGGTGCTATTTTTTTGGTGCTTTCCCCCAAGCCATTTTTTCATGTTTGCAAACAAAAAGAAATCGCATGGGGCCAAATCTAGAGAATAGAGTGGATGAGGTAGCAATTTGTACCATAATTCGACCAGTTTTGCTGTGGCGATTGCAGATGAGTGAGCTGGTGCGTTCTCATGATGGAAGATCACTTTTTTCTTTGCCAGAAGTGGCTGTTTTTTCCTCAATTCAGCATCAAATTGGTCTAATAAATCAGCATAGTACTGCACCATGATTGTCCTTCCCTTCTCCAAATAGTTGGTGAAGATGATGCCTCACGAATCCCAAAAAACGGTGGCCATGACTTTTCCAGCCGATGGAACCATTTTGCCTTCTTTGGAGCAGGTTCGCCGGGTGAAATCCACTGTTTTGACTGTGCTTTCATTTCTGGCATGTAGTAATGGATCCATGTTTTGTCAACAGTCACAAAATGCCATAGAAACTCTCGGATTGCGCAAACGTGGCATCCATCTCGCCAATAGCTTTCTCATGCCCAATTTTTTGCGTAGGATACTTTGTATGCTTTCAATTGAGATGTTTTCAATGTCAGCAATCTCTGATCTGATCTTCACACAGCAATCTGCTAGCACGATATCATGGACTTTGTTAACCATATCCTTTTTAGTCACCTCAATCGGACAAATGGGCACTCTTCATCAAAAATGGATGTTCGGCCACACTTGAATTCATTAAACCAATATCTGATGGCATTCATCGAAGGGGCATGGTCCTTATAAACAGCATGCAACTTCACCTTGATTTCCTCACACATCTTCCCATCCAAAAAAAGAAATCGAATCACTGATCGATATTGCTCTTTCTCCATGGTGGCAAGCAAACATGAACTTGACTACATGCAACAGCTATCAAAACAAAACTACTTGATTAACCTGTCTGAAATTTTGACAGTCATATATCTTAAGATGGCATTGAATTATGGCATACACATTTTGTGTCAGTGGTGCCATCAGTCGCCAAACACGGGTACTTATCATACAGCCCTCGTATTCTACGACCATGGTTTCAATGCTTTGCGTCATCATCAGGCCTGATGATGACAGGTAATTAAGATTACAAAAAAAATACTTGAAGAAACAGTTTATTTAACTTACCAAGTGTGAGCATTACTCTCTTATGTGAAAATATGTGGTATGAAAAAATATGGATACGATGTAAGGGAATTTGCCTAATTAATTAAGGCATTAAGTTTAGTATTTGTCCAATTCAGTAGTCCCTAAACTAGTGTTCATGGACCCTCAGGAATCTGAAAAATAATCCAAAGGGGTTTGTGAGTACAAATGTATGTCCTAATTAATGTGGTGTTCAACCTCTTTATTTTCTGTAAATTAATTTTATTCAGCTTTTAATTAAATTTGAAATTAGTTTAGTACTAAACATTTTGTAATTAATTTTTCTACTTAATACTATAAGAAATCTAAATAACATCTCTATGTGTATAAACTTCTTAGGGGTTCCTGAGCCTACCAAAGTTCAAACACTGCTGGTGTAATTGATTGAGCTAATATTGCGTATCAAGTCTCCTGTCGTATTTTGTATTAATCATTAGTTTTATTTATATATATTTTGCTACAAGTAAATTAGATTTCCAATGGATGAAATCTTTATTAAATTAAATAATAATCATTTATATTAATAGTGAGGGCTTGTAGTGAACTCTGTTCATCTTCCTATCCTGGAGTTGAACAACATGTATAAGTGAACATTAGGTGACTTCAAATTGTTACAGCTGTAAATCAAGAACTCAAGGAATGGCAAATGAAAGTCTGAATTAGCAACATCTGAAGTTTTTCATTTAGAAATTCATAAAATTGAGATTTCACTGCATTAATCAAACACTGTCAAAGAAACGAGCATTGAAATATGGAAGAGGTTCCTTCTCTCTAACAAAAATACATTGAACAATCCATAGAAATACTGCAGTTTTCAAAGCATATAGTAACACATAAAACAAGATTTTTCTAAATAAAATGAATCACATCCAAATATCCACCTCTACATCAACATATTCGTGATTCTAAGTAAGTATTGATAGCAGCAGAGCCGCACCATCCTATGTGTGCAAGGGGTGCCCAGGCGGTGGCATCTAAAGCATACCCATTGCTATAACAACATTATTATTTGTTGTTTTCTGTGTGATAGATACAACTTATCAAGGATAGATTATACTGTGAAGTTAAACACTGCCTAACATTTACAGGAAAGAATTACAGATAATTCAAGACAAGAAAGGAATATTTGTGCAGTGGATTTAATCGAAGAATTGGAATCGATAAAAGACTTTCTAGACACAAGAGTAAGTCCTATTCAGGTTTCAGAATATATCTCTACTAGAGATATAATCGCAGTCTTTCCTAATTTGCAAAGTGCTTAGCGAGTTTTACTGATACTTCCGGAGACTCTTGCTGCAAATGTAATAATAATCAAAGGTAATGTGAAGTATTAACTCGTAATGACCATTCACTATGTTAGGATATGAAATTAACTACTACTGATGTTTTGTGATCAATGTAAGCTGGGGATCAAAGTCATAGAACACTGTGTTTTCAGAAATTTTAAGGGGTGGCAAATTATGTTTACACTAGGACGGCAGATAGGCTGGGCACAGTTCTGGATAGCAGTAAAAAATTTAACTTCCTTTCATTTAAACAAAAACTGACATCCTTCAAATTCTTTCTAGAATTCATTCCAACTTAACATTCTCTGACTACCATGAGAATTAACTGAGTTAATGATTACTGATAGCAAATAACTCACTAAAACTTAGGAACCCCAGGTTTCCCCTGAAGTATATACCTAATAATACCTAACAACAAAATAAGTCTGAGTTCTTCTTCATGTCCCATTTTTTCGTTTGAAATCTTTGTTTAAACCAATCTATTATGGTTACTGACTCAATTGAAATTGGCCTTTAATTGGAAGTAATCAAAGTTGCTGTATTGTTGTTTATCAAGTTAATAATGGGGTAGGAGCAATCAGTATGTAATATTATTGAATACTTTGAGACCCTAAATAGAATGATTGATTTAAGCAAATGCTAATAAACAAAAAACTCATTTCTACTGAGAACAGGACATTTTGAAAATTATGTAATATGAAGTTGATTAAGTTGTAACATTATTAAAGGAGATTATTTTTATTACATTATATTAATCCATTAAACAGACAAGAGTAGCAATAGACTACAAACTTTTTTCCTTCAACCATGATGGAATCTAATCTTCTCCAAGGAAATGAATCTTTTGAACCTGCATTTAATGCTGATAAAACATACAATAACATCTTGTCTTTGCCTTTCAGAGGTTTCTTGACTTGAAATAGAGATTAAGAACGCGCAGTCAACATCTTGAAAAAAGTTCTCATTCTGTGCTACGGATTGTTTACAAGTTGAAGAGTTAATATGTAGTAGTTTGTTGAAGTTTTCATCGATTATTTCACCGCTGTAGAAATTTCCAATCTTTGGGTAACTCATTTATATTATATTACTAAGTTATTTATCATTTATATTATATTACTAACAATAAGTTATTTATCATTTATATTATATTACTAATTTATTTATACTATTAGTTTTATGTTAAAGTCGATGAAAACGTAGTTGAACTTCTTGCAATTTATTGATGTGATAAATTTAGTGATAAATTAAGTCATGCCGGTCGTATTGAATTCAGAAACATCTCTAAGTTATATGATATGATTGCTTGATTTATGAAATCATATGTTGTTTTTACAGCCTTCGAAGGCATTGATTGCAGGTAACTTCGATTCTTTCGTCTCTGTCGAAGATTCCCTTTCTTTGGAAAAGTTATTTGTACTTTGTTAGTGCTATTGTAAATTCTTTAAGTCCTTTTTTTACTAAGTTATTATTCCTTAAGTCGTATTTTATAGGAAAGTGTAACATCGCCGATGATTAGTCCTTAACTTATTTCAATGGGCAAGAGAATCATTCTTTTGTTATGCTTGCTTATATT
Source organism: Ladona fulva (assembly GCA_000376725.2). NCBI lineage: Eukaryota > Metazoa > Arthropoda > Insecta > Odonata > Libellulidae > Ladona > Ladona fulva. The sequence continues at coordinate 3,978,941 of KZ308144.1, forward strand.
TGGTTTTCATAATTTACTATTCCTATCATCAGCTAGATATATATGTTTATCAGATTATTTCCAATGAATAGAGAGCTCAAGGAAAATATATTTTTCAGATACAGGCTGTGATTACGATTTCCAATCTTTACAATTAGTGGAAAGACTTGGATGTATGGAAAATTGTCAGTTCTCTCTGTTAGACCCGAATGTAAATAACAGAGTATACAGGGTAATGGTGATTGTCATTGCTGTGCTGGACAATATTAGAAGAGGCTACAGAATGGAAGGTAAGCCTCTTAAGCTTAGGTAAGCTTTTCAGTTTACACATCCTGAAATATAATAGAATCATTCCTACTTGAAAATGTAGAATTTCTAGCTGATATTATATGAATATTATATGATATTATATTCTAGCTGATATAATCGTCTTCCAGATGTGGATATGATATGGGTGTTAAAGAGGATGAAAAACAGGAAGATGACACCAAATTGAGAGGCTAGTAGGGCATGGCCACAGTGAGAAGGCTTTCAGAAGATGGTAATCGTTTCTGGAAGGGCATACTTCTGATATTGACAAATTTACTGAACTTGTCTTCTACCAATACGATCATTTTCATTATGTTTATAACATTTTTCATTTATTAATTTCTATACATCATAATGTTACAGCTTCTGTGAAGGACATCTATGCGCTAACATCAATACATGTAACAGTTTATCTATACATGGAACATGAAGCAAAATGACTACGTAGCTGGTACAAGCAGATATTGCAGACAATAGATTACAAATTCGAACTAGAAATGTAAAAATATATTTAGTGCATGGAATCATGTGTTTTGAGAGGAGCCTACATGTGAATCAGGTATGTGAAAAGTAAAGATAGATGAAAGACATTGCTGTACTTGAAACGTGCATTAATTGCTGATAGTACAAGAATTTATTATCATTTCAGTTGTGACTTGGTTGAAGACGTGGAAGCAGAAGAGGATGGAGAGAGAGAGATAATAATGATGGAGTTGAGGGGCTGACTGGATATGGCTTTGATTGAGACAGACAAAACTTGTGCTTTGAAGATAAATGAAGTATTGAATGTAAACAGTTAAAGGATTTGAAATAAATTAATAATGTTTTGTTACATCGTACGTTCTTCGAAATTCTTTGAATTCCTTCCCAGACATCCCTTTTCAGGCAAATTAATCTCCATTTATAGGCGTATTCTCGAGCATTTTTATGAGTTGTCAGGGTAATATAAAGAATCCTCGTCAGTCCTATTTTAGCACTTTTCCATTTTCTTAGCTATAAATATATCCTAATACAAAACTCCTCAAATCATGTCATACAGGTAATAAGGTGCACTAAAGCAGAACCAGATCACACCGATGATGTAAAAGACGCCAAGAGGACACTAATCATTAATGACAGAATAATACAGCGAAGAAATTAAATGAAATAACCTTTAAATGATGAATACGAAAACAAAATGTAAGTAATATCTTACAAAACAAGTCCATAATTTGCCTAAAATAATACTGACTAGCAACCATAATACAGAATGTACTTAAGCATTATGAACTAAAGAAATATTATTATAACAATATTCTAAATAAAGGTATTTAAAATTGTCCACGCTATGAATAGAAAAGGCTCCAGAAATGTTAGAAAACAGTAAAGCGAATAATTAGCAGAAGACCAAATATTCAACTTTATCTTACAGATTGTGAACTTTCAGCTGTTTTTCCAATATTGTCACATCTCAAAACTGCAATACCCATTCCAAGATAAGTCACAATACGGGTTCCTGAATACGGACTAGCTCTCGGACCCTTAAGTCAGGTTTAACCTAAGCCGGGTTTTGTGCCTCTTTCCTGAATACAGCCGTAACAGAACACTGTTTCATAACTATTAATCATAATGAAGGCAATCTTACTTAGGTATAAAATGTTTTATGGCTTAGAAATTCTTGCATCATCATAAAAATCTAAGTCCCTGAAAAATGGAGAGAAACTGACAGAGAGGGAAAAACAAGCTTTGCAAAATTCAAACTCTGAAATTTTTTCAAACATAGAAAACAACAATTGATAAGAAGCAAAATTTGTTATGGAAGAAATAACTTTTAGAAAGACGAGATTGGACACATTTCCTACTGACAATTAGGAATATGCCTCAGATTATATGCTTTTTTATATGTTATTTAATTAGCCTAATTTATTTTCTCTATTCAGAATTATTTTACTGATACTAAAACACACTTAAGGCAACATTAAACAGAGAAGAAATAGTGTAAAACAACTAGAATTTGATTATTACAAATGAAATTATGGGTTATATACCAATAATGTCATACTTTTGGCCTTTTCTGTTACCCAATCACTGACTAAAAATGAATGCACTTTCATTAAGCTCTTTTTTGAATTATCAAATATAAATTATAATAATTCAAATGTTGCTTTGTTAATGTGTTTTATACTAGCATAATTTAACAAGAAAAAGCATACTTTTATAGTCTCTGATTTACCATTAGATATATATTTTATTAAATAGGACTTAAATTTACTCTAACATGCTTTTCTTGGCAGATATTGAATGATTATGAATAAGTTGATGATGAAATGGTCGATAGAGGTCACCTAATTAATTCCATACTAGTCCATCAGTTTCTCAATGGAAATTTCAAATTTAGATAATATAAATGGAAATCATTCACAATTGGATTGATAACTAAGAATATTGGGGAAAATTTTTTGTCACTTACTTCGATTTATGGTTAAAATAAAAATGATTTTAGGTTAACCACAGAGTTACAGTTTGCCAATCCTTGCAATTTTGAGTGGTTGCTCAGATAAAGAGCAACTATAATGGTTCTTTGAATCCCACTGGAGCTGTTGTTGCTAATGGCAAGCAATTAAGAAATTTAAGCACATAAATACAAAATGAGAGTAATATGGCAATGGTCTTTCTCTCCTATAATTTGAATATAATTTATGCATCAGAGAGGCTGGAAGGGTGTTTGATTTTAATATGGAGTATGCAGAATAAATAAACAAAGGAATAATTAATAAAAATTCATAGTACACGAGTTTCTCCATGGAAATTCACAAATAATCCTCATGCTCAGAGTTCTTATATCATAGAATCAACTCATAACATCACTCACAGCTATTTAGTTCATAACATACAGTTTATTCTATTATTCATAATAAAGATAAGTCAATCCGCGATGCCATCATTAATACTAGCATTGGATTTAATATGTTTTTCCAACAACTATTGAAGGTCACTGTAAATGATTTCCTCTCTGTTATAAAATTAATGATCAATTTTTAAAATCAATCAAAGATATGGATTTACATTTCCTAAACAGAATAAAGAAAGGAATGTTGAAATAAATTTTTGAGAAAAATATTTAAAAATGGAAATGCCAACTCACAAAAGCAAGGGCTTGCTTCTGAAGACCATTTTCCTTCTTTGGAGGTCCAGTCAGGGTGAAGACCAAAATCCATTGCAGGAACTTCTCCTACATCTTTTCCGAACAGTCTGGCATAGATGAGATGTTAAACACAGTAGTCATATGAGGATGACTGTAACAAAAATATTCCATACATCTTAATGATATATTTTTAAAGGTGGGTTATTCACATGAAATAATGGCTTCAAAATTAGCTATTTATACTAAGTAAGTACATCTTCCAAGGATTTACCATCATCGATTTCATATCATCACTTCACTATGATATTTTATTCAATACAAAATTATTTCAAGAGTATTTTAACTTTCTCTATATGGGCATAAATCTGTACTAATGACTTCTTTTAAATACAAATAGGTAAGAAACAAAAATAGAGAAACAAGACTTAAATACTAGCACTCAAAGAATATGAATACAACTATGGTAGTTGTTTATATTTAATGTAGTACTAGTAGTCTATTTTTAAAGCTTTATACATCTCGTGTAATGTAATGATAAGTTTCATGAACTATCCAACCATCAACCCAAATTATACACTTTATAGAACCGACAAGTAAAATATGAAAATCGTAGTGACACAAGATGCAGCATCAATTTAGATGGCATGCGGAAAGTAGCATTACATTAGAATAGTAGAGCTTCTTTAAAGGTCGACATATAATTCTGCTCGATATAAGACGTAATAACAGACTGATCAGGGTTATACTCGAAATAATCGTCACCTTTAGCACAGTCCTCCAACTAGCGACGGAAAAAGTTGTTTTACAAACAATCCCAGGCTCGGCGATCCCCTTAGAGATTGAATTCAAAATTTCACACATTCTACATAAAAATATCACTAAATATTAGCGTTTTTCTCAACAGAATACATGTTTAATGGACGGAAGTAATCAAATGGCCACCTGGTTGAACGGGTATTTCGCCACTCGGTGACTCCGCCAAACAAATGCTCGCGTTCGCAAAGAGAGATGATAAATGCGTAAATGCTAGCAAAAGTTAGCATATTCTTCAGCTTTTAGCAACGAAACTTTCCAGATACAGTCAAACGTCGGTCAGCGGGTGACTTGGTTTTCGAATTTTTGCAACAAATTTGCAAGTCGAGCAAAAGTTTTTAATGAATTTTAAATACATATACAAGCGAGGTCTTGCAATGCGAGCAACACAAGTGCGAGTACGTATACGCCGTTTTGTCAGGCAAACGTAAACCAAACTGAGGAACTTTCCAGTTGTTGAGTTACTATAAAGTTCCTCAGTTTACTTCAAACATTGACGCAAATAATTCTTAACTGCGATGATGCTCTTTTGGGGAAAAGATGCCTAAGAGGTCCTACATCACAGCCGAAGAGAATGCAATGCCCGGCCACAGGCCCATGACTGACCGTCTCACTCTCTTTTTCTGTGTTAAAGCAAGCGGTGATTTCAAAGTCAGAACATTCTGAGAATTCACGAGCCTTAAGGAAATACAAGGCGCAGAAGAGTCAGTTAAACGTTATGTGAAGGTCCAACAGCAAGGCTTTGGTCACTCGTAACATGTTTATTAAGTGGATCAACAAGGTTTTTGGCAATGCAGTGACGGATTACCTATCAGAAAAAAAATTATATGGTTGTGGATAAAGCTGGAAAATGTAAAGGTAGAAATGAAAAGGTCCAACATTAACATCCTAGGGCTATGCGAAGTGCGATGGAAGGATAGGGGTGATTGATAGATAATGATGATGTTAGAGTAATTTTCACTGGGGGAAATACTAGTAGCCAGAGGGGCGTTGCAGTAGTGTTAGATAAGATAGCGGGAAAAGTCGTGATAGCCACAGAGCTAATAAGCGACTGGGTTATGTCAGTAGAACTAAAGGCTGAGCCAGTAAATACGGTGATAGTTCAGATGTACTTGCCCACAAGTGAATATAGTGATAATGAAGTAGAACTAGTTTATGAACAAATAGAAGAAACAATGGGAAGGGTTAGAGGCAATGAAAACCTAATTGCAATGGGGGACTGGAATGCGGTAATTGGGCAAGGCAAAGATGAAGAAAAAGTGGGAGGGCTCGGACTAGTAAATAGAAACGGAAGGGGACAGATATTAGTAGACTTTTGAAAAAGGAATAACCTCTGTATTACAAACACACTTTTTCAGCACCATAACAGAAGGGGGTACACATGGAAAAGGCCAGGGGATACGGATGGGTACCAAATTGATTACATTTTGGTACGAAAAAGGTTTAGAAATAGTGTTAAAAATTCAAGAAGTTACTCTGGCGCTGATGTATACTCAGATAATTACCTGGTCATGACGAAAACCGAGCTAAAGCTTAAAAAGATCTTTCGGGCAAAAATTACACCCAAATGGAACCTAGAAGCCCATAACAATGGGAAAGCTGGAGAGTTCCAAGAGTCTGTCAGTAAGGCCTTAGAGGATAAGGGAAGGGAGCTTACTATAAACGGAGAATGAAAAAAGATTTAAAACAGTATCAGGGATAGTGTCCAAGTAACTATTGGGAGGGTCAAGCAAAACTAAATCAAGAAGCAATGGGTGGCAGTAGAAATGATAAATAAAATGGAGGAAAGAAGAAAATGCAAAAGGGTTAACACAGAGCGTGGGAGTAGAATGTATAGGGCTCTCAATAACGAATTGAGAAGGGAAACAAATAGGGTAAGGGAACAGTGGTGGAAGGGTCAATGTAACGAAATAGAAAAGCTGGACGAAAGTGGGAGGGTCGACCTAATGTATAGAAAGGTGAAACTGTTAACGAGAAATAAAAGATGATACTGAATAGCCACAAAAAATATAACAGTGGTAACATCCTACGGGATCCAGCCAGCATAAGGGAAAGGTGGAAAGAACATGTTGAGGAACTATATGGGAAGGACATGAAGCCACCAAACGTAATGTTAGAAAGTGAACAAGAAGGATGATGATGTTGGACCTGGGATATCATATAGTGAAATTGATAGAGCCTTGCATTATATGAAAGGAAATAAAGCAACGGGTATTGACGAGATACCAGTTGAGTTCCTTAAAAACTTGGGGGAAAGGGGTAAGAGTGGAATTCTATAATTTATTTCTATGAATTCAATTTTGAAAAGGCTTTCGATAGAGTAAGAACAGAGGAACAGCCTTACCCTCCGAGAGTTATGAAAAAATTATTTCCACATCGTAAACTGCCTCGATCATTGATAAAGCGTTCGTTGATGGGGTCACCGAGAGAACCAACCCTCTATTCTGCTTGGAGAAAACTGTGGCCTGATTGCGTTGAGGGGTTTTCTCATGAACAGGAGTCGTCAGTGTTGATGAAACTGTGTCCTTGGGGAAGTCCATGGAACTAGAAGTGAACGAAGTCGACAATCAAGAACTAGTAGAAGAACATGACCTGAAGCTGACCACCAACAAACTGATAAATCAGCATCAACAGCAATAGGTTATGGAGACCTCGTCTGAGAAGGAGAGAAAGGCGGAGGAATCCCTCACTTCAAAGGAAATTAGGGAGATGTGTAAAATGTGGGAAACGGCAATATTTTGCAGAAATGCACCACCCGAGCAAAACTGTAGCATCGCAAGCGATGAATCTGTTTAGCGACAATGCAATGTCTCATTTCCACAAAATTTTTAAAAGGAGACAAAACTGGATAGGTTTCTTGTTAACGCCGTATAAAAGAAAAAGATTCCGATGAGCTAACAGATAGCACTGATTCAATCAGTGGCAGTGAAAGATTTTCTACACAAAAATTAATAAATTCGATTGATTTATATTAAATTAAATTAATAAAAATTTTAAATGGCAAGTGTGTTAATCATTATGATATAGTATAATCCAAAACCTAAAATATTCTTATGCATAATATATTATGTATATGAATATTTTAAGGTTTGGAACGAATCATATAATTAGAGTTTCCATTATTTCTTGTAGGGAAATCGCTTAGATATGCGATTGTTTCAGATTACGAGTACGCTTCCGGTCCAACGCTCGCAATCCAAGGTTTGACTGAACCTTATTCCCTTTATTACCCCTCGTAGCGCCAGGTTAGAATATCACCAACAATATTTATACTACTTATAATACTAAAAATTCATCGCCGAGACAGTCGAAAGTGGATAAGCGAGAAAAATCTGTTATCGACAGGTCCCGTCATTTTCACTCCTTAAAACCGCTTCGAGTGTGAAAGTCGAAACTTCCATAAGTCATTTTTCACAACCGGATCCCTATAAGATAGACCGCCTCACCTTACATCTCTTATAGGAAATGCAACACATTGTGTGAGTGGTTCGACTCTCCTTGCGCAGGTATTTTGCTTGTTGTTTTTGCACAAGTATACAAAGACAAAATTATTTGACGAGTGTCGATGGTTGAGGGAGGTGCGTTTCGTTCTCAGGAGGTCGTACATACTCGAACAGAAATAGCAGCGAAGATGAAACTCTTTTCCAAGAAGCTTTGAAAGCGCTAGAGCCCTCCTCAAGATTTTGAGGAGTGCCCTCCTCCAAAATAAATATTGAAAATCGTCACAATGTATTTCTTATGGGAGTATTTTACATTTTGGAAGCAATGTCGAATCTAGGACTTTTTTGGGAGATGTGTCTGCTGTTTACGTAAGAAACGTACCTTCTCTAACCTCAACAAACACATCAAAATAAATCGCTAAATTATTTTTAACGTAAGATATAACTTGTAAAAACTCCTACCGAGAGCTTCATAACTAGAACCAAATTCCCATATTTAGGTCAATCCATTACTGAAAGAAAGCTGTTGTACAAAATCGATAACAACGTTTTACCGTGACATGGAAATTGCCTAAAACCTTTTATTCGAATTTAGAATAAGTTTCTTATACTTTATTAAGAAATATTTTTGGATCAAATTTATAGTTCTATAGAAATAAAATTTCAAAGTTAGCACTCCATTAAGGAGAGCGAAAAAACGAGCACTACTTTCGTTCTAATAGTGATAATATACCTACCGTATAAAAAGAAAAATGTTGCATTATATGGTTGAACGCAGGATAAAACATGGTAAAATTTGGTGTAACTTTTCCTTTGGGATCTCTAGTTAATATTTTACTCAACTCCAAACTCGAGTACACATAATTAAAAATCCGACAGCAATTATTTTTTCTGTCTGGGAGTAATGAAAACCATTGAGTTGTTCATAGTTCTGGAGCCACTGTCAGTTCAAATTATGCCCTTGAATATAAATATCAACATCTTTGACTACTATAAGATACTCGTATCGTCTCCAAACAAAGGGTCCATAAGTTGTGCAGCATGACTAAAATAGTTTAGGGTAATATAAAGTTTCTATAATTTGTAACTTAGCTTTTAAATATAAATATAATTGCCACACAACTTGGAAATTATATTTATAAATTACAAGAGATTTTTAACTTTTAAGAACAGAAATTCCGATCATTATCAACATTTCAAAAAATTCCTCCTGTACTCTTTACAGCTTCTGAAAAATGAGGATATGTACAGGAAAATGGGGATAGCTGGTAGCTCTAACCCTGATACATTTCCTGAAATCTTAGATAAATGCATACAATGACAAGTAATTGTAAACATCTGCTGACTTCACGCTTTCACTGTAACATATCTATTACATTAAGTTTGGAACAACTCATTGCAACGAATTTTAAAAAATACACACAAACACATAATAAGTTTCATAGTTTTAAAATTGGGTTTAAATATTTCATCTTTGATAAAAGAACTGACTAATTTATTAAACAAAATTTCAACTAACCCAACCGAACAGAATCGGTATTGCCTTGATTAAACAAGGGGTAATCATGCAGGATCAATCAATAATTCTTAGATATAGAAAAGTAGAAAGTTGGAACACGTTACCTCTTTTTTATACAAATCGCGATACTCAAATTTCACAAAACAAGTGGAAAACACATGAAGTAATCAAAATCTTACCAAGTTTATCTTTCTATCTTTCTACCCTTCTGGTCTTCTACCGTAAATTTCATTTCGCTGATTCAAATGCTTTCACAGTCGCTTCGCAGGCATTTTAACTTTCTCTATTGCAAGTAAATGCAGTTTCTAGGATAAAGCGTGTACCTGGCTTTCTTGCATGGTTTTCCGTTTTCTTTTTATTGTTCTGAAAATATCATATGTTGATACTATTTCCCTCCTTCCAATTCATATGCTGCACACCAGCTCCATGACTATAAATCCCTGTCTTACTCTATGAAAAATCCTACTACGAGTAAGGTTGAGTTGAAGCGCCACGCAGAATATAACTTTCCAGAGAATTAATCTTCGATGCAACTTTGAATAAACGGATGAAAATCTACTGAAGGATATGTATTATCCTCTGGAAACTTATCTAACCTACCTGATGTACTTTGTAGAAACCGGTCATTTGTCATTAGATAAAGGTTTTAGCCAGAGCTGTATGATTGAGAGGGCAATTAGTTTATAATATAATCAACTTTCTATACAAATATGACGCTCACTTTTTTTAATAACAAAAATCATGTATTTTGCAGTTTAAGTTTGTCTTACAAGACATTAAGAAGAATTTCTTTTGATTCGCATGTCATTGTTGATGTAAATTAAAATTGAAACTCATAAATTCCAATTTTGAAAGGTTTAAATTTTAATAAAATAATTTATTTTGATTTGAGTTACTATTTTAATTCCATTAGTGTGGAGATGTGAATATGTATTTAAAAGTGGAAGATCTTTCAATTGAAAGAAACCCGAGCACATTTACAATATAATTTCTTCTACAACTGTGCGACATTTTCAAGCTTAGTAAGCGGACTAGAAAGTTAAAGTCCAACATCTCATTCCAAGTCCAAAACATAAATTAAAAAAAGACCTGTTTTCTGCTTAAAATATTTTCTGATATTCTTAAGCTGAATTTGGAGAAATATTCGATTCTGGACATGAACTTTCTGCTCTGCAAGGGGAGAGCGAAGCCAGATAAAATCCTGATCAAAATGTAAACCCTCTTAAGAGGGTCATAGCCAAACCTACAATGACTATCTCACGGGAGTGATAGCTACTACTCCTGTTTCCGGCATTAACGTACTGTGGGCCTCCTATAATTTGTCTGGCTTAGTGTACTTACTCAAACGTGAGATCCATAAATCCCAACCAGCTCAGTTATACCATCCTGGAAATTGACAGGGGTCCTCCGCGGACTTCTCTTCCGACTAAGCGATGACCAGGTCTTCCCGCGGGACGAGCGAGAGTAACTCCACCGATGAACAGCTTATTTGTGGTCCCTCTCTTCTGGCTCATTTTCTCATCTTCTCTTTACCATCCTCCCTTCCGACTCTACACCTGAAATGGGGGATTAATTCCCATACTTCAAACTATTCACATGAGAACTCCCACAACTTGACCCCCAGGCAATTCTTGGGATAACCTAAGGAATATCTAAACGCCCAGGGTGCAATTGTGTAATTTTGTAACTAGAGATATATCCGAAATTCGCGATAAATCCGCCATATGAACATTGCGAATACATGTACATTCATGTAAAATGACAGATTTATCGCGAATTTTGGTTATATCACTAGACACAAAAGTTAGATAATCGCAGCCCAGATCTGCAGCTCCGGATTGGTAATGGGCCGCCTGAACTTTCCCCTGTAGCGGTTGATGTTCGTGTATTCTATCGGATAACCATCCAGTCCATATAGACGCATAGCGTCCTATTTTGTTTTCCCATCAGCCTTGCCCTCCCTGGATCTGTTTCGACTATAGCCTCCCCATTCGGCTGCATAAGACAGGCCACGTTAGAAACCCCCAACTCGCTCTTGAGTAGTGTTTCCTGCATTCGAATAATTTAACAGCGGAATTGTATAAGAGAAAATGAATTCGTTCGCTGAGTGAACTGAAAGGGAGTACTTTCCATTTCGTTTTTCTCTGGGAGGCATTAGCAAGACTGGGAAACAAAATTATTTCAATACGGGTAATTGTTGAAGAGAGTGACTAAAGAGCCGCGGATAACGACAAATAAAGCTACATTTCGCCTGAGGGTCGCAGATTTCTCATTTCTGACCTAGCCCAAGAAAAGCCAAGAATGCAATAAAAACATAAGTGCTCTGTGTTTAATAATGATTGATTACAAACAAATATTAATACATTTTTGAAACATATATGTTTCAAAAATGTTTTAATATTTGTTCAATTAATTATAATTCACCTACTTGTATCCGAAGTCGCCACCAAAGAAGTTAAAATATTTTTCTTCCAAATAAATATCTACCGCGTGAATTTTGTCTCATTCGAATTTCAACAGTGTCGTTAAACTTGAAAGAAAGGAAAGGGCTAAAACCAAATTACTTAAAATATGTCTCATACATGAAATTTATGAAAAACTTTCTCAGCCAACTTTCCCATCGAAAGCTTTCTTCAACACCTGTTGCTCCTACTCGCAAGAGACGATCTGAAAATGAAAACATCTCAGAAGACGGTGAGAAGTTTTTAGTGTTTAGATACATACAACGCTATGGAAAAGCAGAGTAATTTTTCTTTTTTTCGAAGGTATTTCGCTGAGGTTAAACAGCTTTACAGAAAGCCAAAAATCATTTGAAACGTAACGAAAGATAATCGAAATTTAATGCATAGCGGTACATGCTTATTTTGTCGTGAAATGCAACCCCATAAAATCTATATTCTTCGCGATGATGATCAAAACTCATATAGCATTGCGATAAAGCAATGCTATAGCCCTGGGAAAAATAATTGAAACTTGCTTTGCCATTCATTTCACAGTATACTTTCGTTTTTCGGTCCTCTTTCATTACGTTAAAATACACGAAGACACACAGCCTTATTCTCATTTGACAAACACCCGATTTCCCGTAATATACAGTGAATCCCGGTTAAGACGCTTTTCACTGGATCGAGTAAAAACCGCGTTATAAGTTGGATAGCATTTTAACCATTATGTATGTGTTACCATTTGTATATGACAGTACTTCATTGTGCGATTAAAACTATATAGAAGTGTTTCTAATGTTTAAGTGCTTTTTACCTTAAAACAAGAAGGATTTCTTTAGTTTGCTTTATTTTCCACAGATGTTGATAGGGTATCTAGAGTGTCCGCTACGTAATACTTGCCTTCTCGTCATATATTTTAAGAATGGTCAACTCTTTGGACAAAGAGAGTGCCTTCCTTTGTATCTTAATTTTAGTCATTTTTCACTTTACGACGAAGCAATTTTTACCATAAAGACAATTAGGGCACTCGGCTCCAACAGTGGGATGGAAACTGTTCTACTTCGCGATATGTTAATTATCTTCTCCTAGAATTAGTCACCGCAGACAGCAAGTGAGTCCAAAGGAACCATCTCAGAGACTAGCCAAGAAAGAGAAGGACGGCGATACATCCGTATTCCCGCCATACCCCATACAGGCGTAGGCGTAAATACACCCAGAGCGACCTGGCGGTGGACTGGTAAGCTTTTAGTCCAGCTCACTTGTGCGACGAAAAATAAGATTTGTTGGTATCCGCAAATATCAGGGTTCATTGCGTTAATTGTTTACGTGGTAGCCAAAAAGTTGTACAATCACGTACATTTTATGAAATTTTCATCTTTAATTTCACACCATTGTTTTCTCTCCATCACTAGCTTTAACGTTTTGCCAATATGTCAGATATTTATTAAATCTTTAAAAAATATTTAGAAAGTGATTTATAATTATCTACAGGAGGTTAAAGTTTATCGCTTAAGGTACTCCCATTGTATTATATCTTTTCGAGACGACATTATGACTTATCATGTGAATGTGACATCAGATTGATACCGGCTCTTCATTCTTTATCGTGCCCATTTCCCAAAGTCTCGCTAAGAAGAGCTTAAAAGTTTAGTGAACTTTTGTCGGTCTAAAATCAACTAATATTTCAATATGGAAGAAGAGCAAATTCCATTTACGAAACAAATGCGGAAAGCTACGAGAGAGATTCATGACCTTAGCGACGCCTTAGTAAATGCAAAGCTTGCATTTGGTAAGTAAACCTTCACTGTCACTCTATGAATGACATACCATTTCATTCTGGGAGTTATTACGGATATTTGCTATAGGGGACATGATTGTTATACGATTCGGTGTTGAATATTTGTAACTAATATTCGCAGTGGTTTTAAAATGTTGCTTCTTATTCTTGCAGCTCTTTCAGATTTTGATGTATGGGCTGAAGGACTGTTGATATTTTACGAAATATTTCGATTTTTAGAAGAGGCAATGGAACGCCATAAAGACTCCGCTCTTGGCGAATTGATGGTTGATGGTATGAAAAGGACGGAGGCATTTGAGAAAGATCTCAGTTTTTACCTTGGCGATGATTGGGCAAGTTCTTACACCCCTCGAGAAAGCGTGGTGAAATACTTACTCTATTTAAGAGAGCTGGAAAAGAAAGATCCAGATCTCTTGATGGCATTTGTGTATCATTTGTACATGGGCCTTTGGTCTGGAGGCCAAATTTTAAGGAAAAAGAGAATGGTAGTAAGAACTGTCTTCCCTTTTGTGAAAGAGACTCTTGGGGGTAATGATGTGACTGATTTTGGAAACAATAGTGTGTCAAAATTTAAGAGAACAATGTCGACTACCATGAACAAAATTGCTGACACATTATCTCCTGAGAAAAAGGCGAAGTTGATTCATGAAAGCAAAATGGTGTTTGTTCTAAACAATGAAATTATACGAACAGTCCGTGGGACTACTCAGATTCTAGTAAAAAAAGTCCTCATTTTCAGTTTATTTATTGCTGTATTATGTATCATCATTGCATATATTTTTAAGTAGTTTATCAGCTGCTTGTACTTTTAAGATAAGTAGTTCTTCATGTGAGATCTCTATTTTTGTTTCATAGAATTTTGTCGAACAGAACAACTACATTCTGTGAAGTCAACTGATTGTCTAACATCCTTCCTTGAAATTCATCTTCATACTTCTGGGTAGTTAAAAATTTCCTACTAATTGTTTCCTTAGTAAGTGGTCGTTGCATTTTGAAATGGTAATTCTAAGAATACAATGTTTTGAAATTTGTAAATTCAGTGAAATCAGCTATATATAGGTGTCTAACATTTTCTGTTTTATGTCTACAGCTGTTCAGGAAGTCTTCTCGGATCTTCAACTGAGTGAGAATACTGGAAAATTCCAATGTTTCGGCAGCAACCTCTGCTGCCATTTTCAAGGATGATTCAAGGTAGAAAAGGTAGCAGAGGTGGCTGCCGAAATGTCAGCATACTCACCCAGTTGAAGACCCGAGAAGACTTCCTGAACAACTTTCACCTGGAAAGCATCAGATCCTTCATGTCTACAGCTTACCTTACTCTGGAGAATTAAAAATTATACATTTTCTTATATGTAATTCATATTAACCAAAGAACATGAATATAGCTCATATAACATTTCCATTATAGATCATCTATTATGTTACTACTACTGCCATGGGAAATTAGCTCTTATCATATTAATACTGAATCTTCAATAGATCCCATCCAGTTTTCTTTCTTTCACTTTTAATCATTCTACCATTCTTCTTCTCTTTGTTGAGTTTCTTTACTTTTCAAAGACTACTTCCTACATTTTCCATTTATTTCCTGAAAATTCTTAGAAATAGTTATTGATTTTCTCTCCTTAGACACTTAAAAATTACCTGGATTTTATTGAATCATTGAAAAGTTACTTACGTAGTACAGGATTAAATCGTAAATCATCAACTATGTAGTAACATACTTCAGCTTTTTCATCATAAGCATGAATGTCTAGGTATGGACTCTGATTACCCAATATTTCTTATTGATGTTACTGTAGAACTGGTCAAAACTTCAGCTGTATACAACATGTCGGTAGTTAGCTCCAGTATATTTTCTCTATTCCATTTGTAAAATCTACGTTTGGTTCCAAAATATTTAATTCTCCTTTCTCAGTGTTAAGATGTGATGAGGTTCCACATTTGAAATCTTTTCTACCATGCTACCATTCATCCCATCATAGATTATTTGCTTTCTTTCCTTAAGTCAGTACTTATCAAGCTTCCAAATTGATGTGAAATGAAAGGAAACTTTGATGTCACATAAAGGAAAAATTATTACAAAAATCTTCAGGCTGTAATGCAGTAGTATGAATGTGTAACAATTCATGTGTTTGCACAACATGGTGTCCATACATACGTATATAAACTATATAAATGTATGTAATAGTACAAATGATAACAATAAATCTTAAATATTGATCTCTCATTAAGAAAGTTTCTCCAATTACAGTTTCCATTACATACATCATTCTAAGTGTGTATATTGTGTGGAATGATTTTCTGAATGTATGTTATATAATAAATGTCAATGTGGTCAAGCACTTCTATGCATTTTTTCTTTCCAAAGTTAACATGTAATAATTTTCATTTGAAGTAGTTACTACTTTAACTTTCCAGTGACAAATTTATGGGTCACCAGCATTATATTATCGAAGAACCTGTATCTATTAAATTGGATCTAGATCTAAGGAAATCTATATATCCTAAAATCATCTGCCATTACTGCATATAATGTTAGGGAATAGTAATTCTGTTAATTGATAAAATCTTTGGTCACAATTATTTGTGGAATGCTAGGTGCAGAAAATGAAAAATACATTGTAGCAATTTCTCATTACATAACATGAAGTATAACAATTTTGGTGAAATCTAATACTTAGATACTGACAATGTTCATTGTCTACAAAATTTTATCTACTTCATCTCCATAGCTCTCATACAAAACAGAATTTGAGTATGAAGTAAACATCTAACAATTTGATGCAAAGACTAAGAAAAATACTATGATGACAGCTCAGAAAATTGTCATATTGCCTTACAGGTTATAGGTAAGTTAAAAAGGGTACTTGAAGAGTGAAATTTTGGCTCTTGGTAGGGGTGAATTAGGCAGATAAATTATGGTAATAAATTATTGCCTTCTATAGAATACCTTTATTCTGTGAAATTTGGTAAATTTTCAGATTTGCAGTACATCTCAGAATTATCTGCATTAAGTTGAAGCATTTGTAAAATGCTTAACTATAGAAATAAAAGTTATTAGCTAATAATTTAGAAAATAATTCTTTCACTTGGTAATTCATCCTTAGTAATTGTATGACATAATCTCAAAGTCGACCACAGAAACATCTTGGGAGAAGCATCATGTTATTGATATAAAATTTTCACCACTATTATTTTAAAATGAAAAGGACCTATACTGAAGACATTATGGAAGAATATCAGTGCAGCTTTTGGTCTAAAAGAAGAAAGGTGGATCAGATATATACAGTAAGGAATGATAAAAAAGGGCTAAAAATACAATATTGATATTCATATAATCTTTATTGATTTCTGACAAGTTTCCAACACTGTGAAGAGATTGAGAGGTTATGGTATTCCAATGCCAATAGCAATGAAGGAATTGAAATTAAGTGAAACTATTATTCATGAATCTAAAGAAGGATTTGCACATTCAGATGATATACCTCTGATAGTATAAAATGTAATTGATATTTAGGAAAGTTGAACAATTTAGAAGACATGGAAAAAGAATTGCTCTAAGAGCCAATGTACATGACATGAAAGAATCATCTTCACCTGAACTACATAATAGTAAGGAGTTATGATTTTAAGGGTGTTAGGTGGTGTACTTTCCTCAGAGCCATACCAAATAGTGAAATAAAGATTGACCAAAGGTTAATGGGAGGTAAGAAACATATATTTTGAAATAGTAGTACCACCCCTCAAATCAAAGCTTTAGTCAATAACCAAAAAAATTTATAAAACACTGATATGGCTGATATTTCACTTGTGGATAAGATTATATTATTATAACAAAATAATTATAAGGAGAATCTGTAGCTAAGCTACAGAGGGATATATTTGGAGAATTAGAATGAAATTGGAAATAGAGGAAGTGCTTACAGGGGACGATGTAGTTTGGTTCTCCAAGTTCTGGTTTTGCTGGGTCATGTAGAAAGAAGAAGGATACCCAAATTACTCATACAATTACTTCTAACTGTATTCCACTCATGGATATGCTTACCCTGAAACATTCAACCTTTGCAACTACACTAAAATATGAATTTTAAGCATGTTCTAAATCTTCACATCTTATTATTGTTCCTCAAATTAAACCTATAACCAAAAAATGCTTCCTATTCTTCTGAGTTTGCATACCCTTGTATCTCTCCATCCATTGTTTCATTCTTATAAAATATAGTCCAAATACATCAAAAACCTCTACCTGGCATAATTAAACTACAGCCTCCAAATTCTACTCATAGTAGATACCCTATTATATTATCAGAAGAAAATCTTATATTACTAGAGAAGAAAATCAATTTTTATAATACTAGAGAATAATTCAAGCTTTTAAGAACAGAAGCCAACAAAAGCAGAAGGACCTAATGAAATCACAGGAAATTACAAGGAATTGGGAAAGAAGTAAAAGGATTAAATAAATATGAACGTACTTCATAGTTAAACTACGAAGTACGTTCATATTTATTTCACTATGGCATTCCACCAAGTAAAGCTAGAGCATATTGATTACATAAGTAAAAGGGTGTTTATATAATAAGAGAAATCTATGACTTTTCTACAGATTTTTTCTACAAATGGTAGCATTACCTAAGAAAATTAACTCACAATCAGATAAATGTGAGGAACTTCACTAAAATTGAATGTAATAGAAAAACATAAAATAGAAAAAAAATGTAATGCAGACTAGTTTGGATATAAGACAAGGTATAGGTACAAGAGAAGCATCTTGGGACTAACAATTTGTAAAAGTTATTATAGAGATATAAAATAATCAGTCACTATTGATAATTTTTATAGATCCAGAAAAAGTATTCAATATTCAATTCAATAATGTAAATTGGGGAAATCGTTTCAAATATTAAACAAGATAAAACATGATAATAGGGATGGAAATATGATCTACAATTTATATTAAATAGAAGAATTTCACCAGAAGATTGATAAAAAGAAGAGAAATAATAAACTGCAGCAAACAACATATAAATTTTGTAATTGATGCAACTCAGCTGAAGAAAACAAAGATATTTACATATTTAGAAAGCAAAATCACAGATGATGGAAGAATTGTATTGGATGTAAAAAGCAGACTAACTCGAGCAAATATTGCCTTCAATAAGAAAAAAGTTGGTAACAGTTAAATATATAGACTGTGAAACTGAAAAGGAATTAATAAAAAGCTACACATGGAATACAACCTTATATGGAATGAAAACATAGACGGTTAATAAAAGAGAAAAACAGAGAATGGAGGCATTTTAAATGTGATGCTGGAGAAGAACTGAAGAGAATACCTTGGAAAAATAAGTAATAAAGAGATCCTATAGAAAGTCAAAGCAAGAAGAGAGTTGTTGGACACCTTGAAATAATGAAGAGGATATTGATTAAAGATGGAATATTGGTCACATTTTTAGAAACAACAAGTTCATAATCAACTTAATGGAAGGAAGAAGGGGCAGAGGAAGACTTAGGCCAGAATACTTTAAAAAAAGCATGGAAGCCATTGAAGAAAGAAGTTAAGAGGAAATTAATATAATGGCAAACAACAGAGAAGATTAAGAAAAGAAAAATTATGAGTGCCAACCAATCAGAAGATTTATAACCAAAGAAGAACTTATAGCTCTTTAATTTCACTTTACCTCAATTCCCTTTACGTAAGTAATGAAACAACAAGTTACATTACAAATATTATTATTATTACAAATCACATGCTTAACTTTAGAGGAAGAAATGAAGGAGAAAAGTCTGCCGTAGCTAGGACTTGAACCTGGATCTCCCACTTTCCAGGCAGTTGCCATAAACAAACTAAGCAACCATTACAGAACTATCTCTAAATCTATTTCTGAGGCTGTGATAGGACCTGATGTGCCCTGGAGGATCCATCTAAGATAGCACCCACAAACATGGGTGGGTACATGCAGTGGGTGAAGACACGCCGGTGGGATACACACAGTACAGCAAATATATCACTTCACCATCAAATCGAACTTCCTAAAGGCCAGATAGACAAAATAAGCAAGCAATGAATAACACACGGTTTACATATTTCTCTTAAATGAAGAAATAAAGGAGAAAAAGCAAAATTTTCCCTGGTTGTTGCACCTATGTTTCAACATTTCACCAGAAATTCAAGCCAAACATGCAGTCTTCCCATTTCTCAACTGTAAGATACATTCTTCAACCTCCAGTACCTTAGTACTGTTTCTTATTTTCAGTCTCTTACCCTTTATGATATCCATCTAGAAAATTTTCATGCAATTCTAGAAAATCTTTCAAGCATCCTCACTCTCATTTCTCAAATTTCACCACTTTTATAGTCATTTTATTTTATGAAATTAAATTATTCCATCATCACTTCCTTATAACAACTTTTTCATCTACTTCCAAAATAACTTCGTTTCCATTGAGGACATTCTGAGCTTTCAGCACTGATTGCCTTCACTTATCATCATATTTTGCCTAGCATTCTTTTGGATATATTCTTTGCACAAAACCTTTTATTAATACTCTTTGCAGTAATTATCTTCTTGTAAATTTCTTCCTTCTCAACCACAGCTTGCATCATCTTCCTAGTATTTGAGTGATGACAAAATTATGGAAAGTAAGAATTAATTTTTACATCCAATTAACTTCTGAAGTCATGGAAGTAAGACAATCTGAAATACTATTTTTACACATGCAACTGAACTCTAATTTACCTTAGTATAAATTTTATCATAATTTAAGAACAACATCCTCATGGTTTTATATAACATTAAATAATGCTAGTAGAATGCACACAAGGAATCACTGAATAAAGAATACCTAACCGAAGCAAACGTACATTTTTGCATTCTATCTACTGAGCATTGACACCTATAGTATAAATATAATTTTTCTTTGTTACTATGGTACTCTGTCTGAGTATGTAAATGAGGATGCTTCAAAAAAGTTTCATTTTTTTCATTCACTCTTGCCATAAACTTATTGATGATAGAACCAAATTATAGAATCAAATGGTAGTTAGCATTAGCACACAACAATATTACTTTATATTTAAATAAAAACAAGAGAAAGAATCACATTTTTTTAAATTGCCAGTTCAATTAATCTAAACTCTCATCAATTTTAAACTTCATCTTTCCATCCACAAACACTCTTTAGAAAGTTAAGATGATAGGAAATATGTTGAAAATATTTGGAAATTTATACATCAGATTATATCTTATGATACACTATACCTTTTGTAGAGGTCAAGGTGTTTCACAGCCAACATCTTCAAAAGCTTGATGCCTAAGATTACTAATTTTAAAAACAATCAAAAGCATCAGCATGGATTTCTTAAGCTACCACTAAAAGATAGAAAATCTCAACATTAAAAGAAAAAAAATATTTATATTGAAACAATCTTAAGTGTATAGAATCATCCAAATCAAATTACATTCACTTAATATTTTCCAATAATGAAATATTACCATCTGAATTACCAATTAAAATATTATTTGAGATTATAAATAAATTTTGAAAGTAATTATTTATGTATGAATTTTAAGATTGAATTTTTTTTAGGCAGAAAAGCAAAGAACAGACTTTTAAATCCCTGACAACAATTTAAGGTAGGCATCTTTGAGAAGGAACACGTACATGTACAATATCAACTAGTACATCATACTCAACAATGTTTATTAAGTTCCTATAGCACAATTACTACAACATTACTTTATAACTGGGTTATGGCATTGTGGATTCAATGGAAAGAAAACAACTCAATATGCAATGTAAATATTTATTTTAAACAGACATCATAGCTATACAAGTCAATATTATACTTGGATCAAGCAAATTTATTCAGATACACAAGAACTAATGATGATGATGATGATAGTACTCATCAAACAAGGAGAAATTTAATTTTAAAATGCCTTGGTATCTCCAAAATAGGATTTATTTTTGCTGCCCTTTTCATACACTGAATAATTATCACTTTCATAATACAGATTTTCTTCTTTAGTACAAAAAGTCAACTCTGTGTCTCTATTTCGACTAAATTCAGCATACAAATGAGGGAAGGGGAAAACCTTTCCCTGTTGATCATCCCCCAGATGTCCAACATTTCACTTGGTCGCAAGAGTGGGCCACTTTTAAGGTCGATAGTTCAGTCAAATTTTCCTTTCTGTTAAGGCTCAACAAGGCTCTTCATCCCTCATTCCCTATTACGCCACTGCCCACAGACACTTCCTTTCATTACACTTACAGTTGCTTGAAGTGTTAAATGTTCATATTTTTTCACCTGATTTATTTTTGATTTTTTTGCAAAATTTCCTGTACTGAAAATTTAAGCTAGTGTGGGTTCCACATGCACCTACACTTTTAGCAATTTATTTTACCAAATTCACCATTTTCAATGCTTTTTCCCAACCATCTATTAAACAAATATAGCAAAACATTTATTATCATTTGGACCTTATTGATAGTACTTCTTTTTTCACAGTTTTAAATTAGTGGTTCTGTTTTTCTTGCGAGTAACTCCTATGCAAACTGGAAACAGATGACAGGCATAGTTTACAATGTACCTGAGATTGCTGACCAACAGCCACGTATAAATCATCAGTCCCAAGGATAAAAAATTATATTTTCTTTAAAGTGAATTGATAGGAGTCACTTTCTCACAATGGTATTTACAAGTGTTTAAATTTTTGCAACAATCAAAACAGCAAACAAACTTTCTTTTGTACCTCAGGAAGTCAAATTGTAAGTAAAAATCATCACCTGGCTGAGATAATAGCACACCAAAGTAAATTTCTCATAATCTTGCAATAATTTTTATAAGAATTTTATCATCAATTATCACTCCTTGCTTATATTTCTTATTAAAAATAATTAACATCCTTAGAAACTGCAAATGTAACAAATACCAAGACTAAATAAGCAAAACTGGCCACTAATTATCCGTGATTTCTCTTTTCTATTTCTGCTTCTCCCTGTGCACAGATGTTGATAGTCAAAAATTACATGACCTCAAGAAATGGTAATCAGGAACTGACTAGTTATCTTACTATCTGTAAAACATGGGAAACAGAGGGTATACAATCAAGCAAACAAACAATGATATGGAAAAGCTAGCAGCCCATGATATGCTAACTTGATATTTGATGAGAAGCAGGTTGATACACATCATCCAAAATAAGTTAAACTCTTGACAAGACAGCATCTGGATAATTGATATCAAAATTGTGCCAGAAACAACAGTTTAGATGATGGACTGATTGTACAAAACACAACAAAAAGACAGAATGAGGAGCCTGGTTCCCAGAATGTCAAAATAAGAAGTTGATTCTTTTTTCTCAATATTTGAATCTTTAAAATGAAGAAATAATTAAAAGCACTGCCCATCATTGTGGAGCAGCATGTATATTTGCCTGAACATTAACTTATAACATAAGTTTGGTCTACCAACTGTCAAAATGAAATGGCAAAAACCAGGCCCTATAGACAATCTGAAGCAAAAACAACACTACATCATACCAAAACTACAGAGAATAAACAAACAACAAATTAACATCCCACAGGAAAAATCAATCACCACTAAAGCCATGCAATGGGATCAGTGCAGGGCAACACATACTACATGTTTAAAAATGAAATCTTACATGAACAAATAACATTAAAGTTGACTTCAGAATCAGAAAAACAATACATATAAACTCTATCTAGAGACCAATACATTCACCATGAGATAGTACTAAACAGCTGCCACAGGAGCCCTGCTTGGTATATCCACCTGTGACTGTTAATAATAAAATCAAACTGGCCACAAAACTAAGCACACACATTACTTGTATCCACATTTTTCTTAAGTACAAATAAATGTGATAAATCACATTTGGGCTATCACAACCATGAATAATTAGCAGGTGGATAAACCCAAAAAACAAAAACCAACAAAACATTGACATATGTCTTTGGTTCAAATTAATCATTCTATTTGGTTGAATGAAGTGCTCAAATAACAAGCACCATTTTGGAGAAAGCACCTCTCAAGTACATCTCTTGTCAGCTTTACAATTTACACGTACACAATTTTTTCAATAATTCATACATAACATCTTTGTCTTAATCTTTCATCTCACTGGACTAGGAAAATTTATCCCCAAGAAAAATATAAATTGATTGTAATGAAACCTAGCTTAATCAATCAGTTTTTATCACTAAAAAATGACAAAACAAAACAAATACAGTGGGGATTATGGGCAACAACTTCAGAATTAACACAAATGACTTTTTAATTACTGAAAAGAATAATGTAGGCTACTAGAATATTGTTGTACAAAAGAAAAAGAAAAAGGCACAGAAAACATTAAATAATAAAATTTTGTTCAGGAAAAAAACAAAAACTAGCTAATTTCCCCTTTCATAGACGAAAGGCTTCTTTTACTTATTTTTTCATGATGGAACAATTGGAAGAGAGTAAGCAACTGTTCCAATTTTACAAGTCAGCAACATTATGAGAAAGTTCAGTGACCATTTTCACCTCAGGTTCCTTGATCTTTCTGATATGGCTGTACACACAAAGGAAATGTCCAATACTAGCCGAAAAAGGCTCTTGATCGGCTAACACTTACGAGACGTACACGTGCAGGGACGGCGATCGATCGAGCAGATTCAAGGTCTAATCAAGGTCACAATTCACACGCACGCCACCTAATGGTCCAGGAGAAAAACAGAGGGAATGCCAATGTTAAAACAAACAGCGGATATAGTTACATAAATAAAAATATAAGAGAGTGAGCATGTACAGAAACACAGACACATGAGGAGAAGACAAGAGTACATCACACAATGCAGCACACTGGAGTAGCTGTAAGGTAAACTAATTTTCACATTCAGGTAACTAAACATATCATCCAGGGTCTTACTAAAAATAGCAAACTATGCAAAGGACTACACACAGCATGATCACTAGCTTCAGTTTGGAGGATTAAATGTGTCTTATATAATTTTGAATGATGATTCCACAAGTGACAAATACTAAATATGAGATCTTGTGAGGTACAAATTTTATCCTTGGTGAACATTGATACGTATAAAATGAGATAAAATAAAATTATTTACAAATAGCATATTTTACAAGGAAGGTGATAACCCAAACATAAAACTATTACTTAAAAGGTTATTAAAATACTTTTTAAGGAGGATTCTTTAATGGGAGTCTTAATAGATCATTTTGTCCCTCAATACTGGATTTTTCTGGAACAGTGATGGTACTCTCAAAGCACCATTTAAGTGAATTACTTTTTAAAGATAATTGAAAGATGGCTATGGAAATCTTCTCCTTACTTAAATAGAATTCTTGTAATACTTTCATTTGCCGTTTTCTCTCCTTTATCATCCAT
The DNA here is from genome assembly GCA_000376725.2 of Ladona fulva. NCBI lineage: Eukaryota > Metazoa > Arthropoda > Insecta > Odonata > Libellulidae > Ladona > Ladona fulva. Next base: position 4,003,784 of record KZ308144.1, read on the forward strand.
ATCAACAAACAAAAGAATGAAATTCACATAGACATTGTGCTCAGCTAGTTAGTTACAGTTTAACCATGCCTCTAAGATAAATAACTCTTGTGCCATGCACCAGAGTAAGAAACAGCTCATTCAATAGGCGCTAACTAATCATTCACAAGCTCAAAATATTTTCAAGTAGAATGACGAACATTGAATAAGAAGATATTAAAAGAGTGATAAATGGAACTAAATAACACAATTTTCAAATTTTAATGAGGATTACGATAAAAATAATAGTAAAAAATGTGCTCAATTATTATGCCCTGAATCAAATCAGTATTGTCTCTAAACTAATCCAATGAAAATTAATCCAAATATATTTAATAAAATTATTGACTTAATCAAGCACCGATGACAGCTTTTACTGTATTATAGTTCTCTTTATTTTCAGGAAATGACTATTTTTATAACTAATATTAATCCATATGAAAAATTACAAAATGAATGTAAATAATGCTTTGGGATTATTTTATTTTATTATCCTTTAGCAAACATTGATAAATTTAGATATATTATATACATGGTATACAATGAAACATACTTTTGGGAAATTTAAAATCTTTTCTGAGAGGAATATGAAGGATTGAAGAACCGTCATTTTGCTGTGCACACTTAAAAAAGTATACCTTCACCACTTCATTATTTTTATTATATTGTCTCATGTCAAGCCTTATTTACTTGTTCTTTGCATCAGAGAATATTCCTGGAAATTACTTTCAACATTTACTTTATTCCAATCATTATGATACCCATCCTCCACTTGTTACCCAATTTTTACACATATGTTTCTTGAAAATGATATTTTAAATTGGTATAAAATTAAAGAATTTCTCTCACACAATTCATTCTTTCGACATCAAATACATCCCTCTTTAGCACATATCCAGACTCTAGAAATGGATATGGGTATCACAAGAAGTGTGTTATACCCTCATATTTAAATAATCAAATTCTATCTTATAGCAATGCAAATACATTGATTAGTAATATTTTCATAAAATTATAATTTATTTCCTAAAAATTATATCACAGTATTCTCAAATAAAACTGTAGCTCAGTTATCAATGGTATACAATGACCAAACAATTTTTAAAATTCCTGCATAGGAAAAGTTCAAAATCAAGCAAATCCAAAAGCCACTTTAACATGAAAAACTTCTGTCACAACCAATGCTACACATGATTTTTCAATGCTGAATACTTTAGGGAAATATCCAATGGAAGGCACAACAGTTTAGATGATGGACTGATTGTACAAAACACAACAAAAAGACAGAATGAGGAGCCTGGTTCCCAGAATGTCAAAATAAGAAGTTGATTCTTTTTTCTCAATATTTGAATCTTTAAAATGAAGAAATAATTAAAAGGAAGATTTACTTTCAGCTAGATCTATTGTCATAGAACTGATAGTGAAGCACATAAAGTTTAATTTAAAGCAGCTAAAATATCTTCCCTTCCAAGCTTGTTTTTCAAATTAATGATTTTATGAGATAAGAGCATCCCTTTCTAACCCTCTTGAATTCCCAGAAACATGGAAATATTGGAAACAAAATCAATCAAGAAAATTAATCATACCAATAAGATTATCTTTATCACTGTCTTGATCATAAAAAAGAACTCACAGTAGCTAATTTTAACACTGGAAATCTATAAAACATGAACTTTGTCTTTTGAAACATGAATCGAGACTCCAAGCCAGTTAATCTTTGTGATTAAAGTCCTATCCTGCCTCATAAATAATTGAATAACTTCATGGATGACTTAATAAATGGGAACTTATATCAAAGAAAAAGCCTGCTTTGATTGTTAAGTGCAGAACACACAATAACAAAGTAGGTTACCTTTGAACATGATTGAAATTTTGAATAAGTAACATTCATACAAGGCTGTTGATTTCGTTATACACATGTAAAATATAACCTGTATATCAGAGATCATTAATATTTAAACACTACCTGTACAAATTTAATTAAAGCAAAGTTCAATAAATCAATTTTTCTCCATGATATTAAGATATAATAATCAATAAACATGTCTACAAAATTTTGGGATATTAAGGATATATTATATACCACTGATGGATTTCACAACATCTTCAGAGTATCACTTCTGCATTATTTCAAAACTGGACCTTACATAAGAAAAATGAATGTTGTTCATAGGTAAGCAATCCAACATCCAAAAACCAGATTGAGTACAATGAACCCTTCCTTAGTAGCATACTGCTTTTAAAAAATTCAATTGTTGAAACTATTTAAAGGTAAGCATGATTGGCCAGTAGTTAAACCTCTAGCAATCTTTTCCAAGTGGCTGCAAAAGGAATCATAATAATTCGTTCTGTTATATAGTTAATGCATCCCTAGTGCTGCTAAAGCTGTATTAAGTAAGAAATTCTTTCTTCATCAGTCATTAAATTATGTGAGTTACCACATTAGGAGGTTAAATAATGTTTTAATTTCAGAAAATTACCACAAAAGTAATTTTACCTCAAAATATCTTATAAAAATAAGCAATTATCTTCATCAAGCAGCCTCCTAAAATCTTTTCATAAATAATTTAAATTTGATCAGAGAAAATAGTTATCATCATGATACATCTGTGTTTATACTTAAGGACATTTTCCTAAATAAAGTAAGACGAAAATATTAAGGTATGCCCTCACCTGTATTCTGACCTATTCCAAACTTTTTTCTACCGAAAGCTAAAATTTTATCTTTTTCAAACAATTAGTCCAAAAAGAAAAATCCCAATATAAAATCAAGTAAAACCATGATACCTAGTAACATTTTAAGACATTTTCAAGATTCCATTCTCAATTTGTCATAATAAGTATCCATTATTTTGCTATGTGAACTCAAAGTATATTAGATGAACATGAATGTACTGATATATGTCATTATCAGAACCCTTTAAGCCAAACTTTGAGTAGCAAATATTTCTAGAATATATCATCCTACATCGATTTGCAATTGTGTGTATGAAAAAGTCTCTTTGAAAATAGACTAACAAAAACTGCCACTAAAGGAAAGTTTAAAGCAATGTCACAAATCAACTTTCAACGTTTTGGTCAACCAAACATGTTTGGCAGACCATTACAACAAGAAATTTACAAATAATTATGTTTGTACAAACTTGTGTATAAAAATACACTGAAATATATCAGTCTTCCTAAAAGGACTCCCAATTGTAAAAAATACTCTTAGAAACATCCATTAGACTTCATAATTATAACATTACAAACACTTTCCTGCCACAGCTAAAAACAGTTTCACAAAACATGTATGTTTCACAAACCTACTGGCATAACCTTTCACAACTACCTGTTTTGGACAGTACAATGACTAGCAATGGACTAAACTTTCATGAACAAGAATATTGTGAAGTGGCCACATAGCCATAACCTCCCACCTTAACATTAAGCTCTGGGCCCATGACAGGGATGAGTATTTTGCATTTCCCTGAGCACACAATTAATCAATGTCATGGCCTCACTTGAAACTTGAGGAATATTAAGAGATGCATCATCACACTGCCTTTCCTGGTAGACAACTCACTGGAAATTAGGTATAGTCTGAGAGGCTTAGCTATGACACTTGTAAAGTGCACTCACTGTAAAGAAAATCTGTATAAAAAACAAGACTAGAACCCCCAATGCCTCTTGGATGAATAATCACTTCCATGATGTTACTCATTCCATTCAGAATAGTTTTTCAAGCACTTCTTTAGGGATTTTTTTCAAATATACAAAACAATGCAAAAAACATTTTGAAAGCACACCTCCTCATAAATAACTTCTGTGCTAATTGAAAATTAACACTGATCTTGTGTCTGATGGATAATGAATATAGAACACCAATTTCCATCATTATTAGTAAATTGGAAAACCTGAAACAAAAAGTGTTAATCAATGATCACTACGTAAAAGAAAACTTTCATTTATCAATAGCCCAAAGAACCTAATGCTAGCAGAAATATTTTAAAAGAAATAAGTATCTAACCTACAGGACATAATTCATTTAACATAATGCAACTACCCTTTTTGTGTGAATATTATGCATGCAATTTCCTTGTATGGATTTACCCATGCTGCTTTTAAGAGTGATATTTTGGTCAAGTCACAAGGAATTTTCCTAGATATAATTTTGTTACTCAATTCATCTGAACATGATACGATTGTAATCCTCCAAGAAATATTAATGACATACAGTCTGAAGCAAGTTTCTGGTATGATGATCATTAATGGTTATGTGCAAATTGACTAAAAACCTTCACCCTAAGTCTAGTGTTGGAGAACTAATTATTTGGTTCAGAGCAAATCCTACAGTATACAACTTAAACACATTATTCATTTATACAAAGGTTCATCTTGAACCATTCACTGGGACTCACAAACCTTCAGGTTACTGGGAAGCTGTCTATGTCTTTACATTAACAATTATTTAATAGCTCAATATAAGGAAATTGTTTTTAATTTTAAGCTCTGCATGGTGGCAATAATTGGGATTAATAACATAACATAATGAAATAAAGTTTCATTTTCCATTAAATTCAAAAGGCTCTTTTTCATATTTGTATAAATTTTAGCTACTGAGGTACCTAAGCTAACAATGGACTTACTTACTACATACTTGGTTAATGAGCAGTGGCTGTGATCAAAATATGTCTTGGGTAAAGATGATTGCTGTGGTTTACCTCACCTTCTGATGAAGATTGATAATTTAAACCTGCTTTTATGACTTCATTTTATTACAGATAAAATTTTTGCAGCAAATATAATGAATAAATTTAGCATATTTTTATAACACTTATATGAGTTTTATCTACATATTTGACATGCAGTATGGTTGTGAGAAATCACATCTTGGATAACGATGGTAATTCTGGAACAGATTACTGCTGTTAACTAACATTGTTGGTTGTTGGTACATTAGTGGAAAAATACTCCATCACAAAACTGAAAACAAACATAACTCGCAGTTTTGCTATCCTAGAAGGGCTAAAGAAGAGCTAAAGAATGACAAAAAATTTTAAAACACTTCCATAGTTACTGGGTTATCCATACAGATGTTGTACATTCTAAGTTTCTATCCTTAAGAATGTTGTACACATAATGCTGGTTGTACTCAGCCAGTTAATTGCAATCAGGTCCAATTACAGCAGTCCACAAACTAACCTGTCAAGGAAGCTGTGTTGCAGCAAATAGGTTGATGCTAATAACACTCGTTAATAAAATAACAAGGATGACATTTAATAAGCTAACATCACAAAGAAAAGCTTTACTGTTCAAGCACTGACCTACACTCTTTGGGTATCCTTGCAATTTTCATAAAATTTTCACAGCTTTGTGGATTTCAATAGTGATGAAAAAGAACTAGTTTTGGTGACCTAGCAGATTCAACAAAAAATAAGAAAGTATCTTGTGAAGATAATAAATGATGCTCTATATCATTTATGAACCTAATTCTGCTAATATATGGAGCAATTTTGATGGCTATGAATCTGCATTTCAGTATGCCTAACAAGTACTTACGAGGTTTTTACGCACAATAGTCAGGTGATGCATTATGAAATTATATTGAATTTTAAATGATAGTGGTTGTGAGATTTCAGCTAAATATTCAGAGATTATATCAAAATGTCAAGCTTTTAAAGCTAAATGCTTATCATTTTCTAAAATTGTTTACAACTATCAGCTTCATACAAGTGAAAAGGTAAACATTTTTACATACCCTAACAATAAATCAAAACAAATGAATTATATGATGAGTTAACAAGGCTTGTCTTTAGTTCAAGCTGAATTCGCGATGAGATTTTGGTTCAGTTAGTTCCAGCATTTTTCCGCTACTGAGGCTGATAACCTTCCCCTTGTGTCAATGGTGTAGGTAAAAAGGAGGGTGAAGTTGGTGGTGGGAAAGCTTATCGGTTAAAAGGCTCAAACCCACAGAATGATAACGTAGAAAAGTTTCTCACTGCCACGGTGGGAAATTTTGCATGCAGCATTTTTCATCAAGTTCCACCAAATTTCACCATACTATTCAGTGCATCTGATGGCCTTTGATAATACAATGAAAGAGATCTATGAAGTAAACAAATTACGACATGTTCTAGATAAACTATATATTTGCATTCACATCACCAATAAATATCTAAGAAAACAACATCATAATATTTCTATGGAATTGTAATGCTTCCATTTGTGAGAATATTTGTACCTCATTGGGTAGTCTGTTGTTCTAGAACCATAGACATAGGTTGGAAGTCGTATCAGTCTCTTTATAAACATTTGCCTTGGAATTAAGAAAGGAAGTAAATTTTGTATTTTGAGAACAATTTTTTTATATTGGATTAAATAATGACATATTAGGATATGCTTTATTGCTTTTCCTAAGTCTTCCAGAATGGAAATGTTTCAGTGATTGACAGCTACGGATTGATTTATCATACTTACAATAAATTTACTTGCATGAATAATTCTGTAATGACCGGTATGTGAGTACATCGTGCTTCCCTTTTTTTTGTTCCACCTCCTCCCCCTTTACTTTGCGCGGCAAGCGACGGCGGATAGCACCAGATCCCTCCGATGGTCGCAGACTCTGGCCTGGTTGATGCCCCCAGATCTATCCTCTTTTCGGAATCATGTTCCTTCCCTTTCCATCGTAATAGCTCTGTCCTTCTGTGGTCGTAGACTTTTGGTCTGGTCAACGCCCCCAGATCTACCCCCTTTTTCGGAATCATATTCTTTCCCTTTCCACTTAAATAGTTCTGTCCACCCATGGCTGCAAACTTAGGTCTGGTCAACGCCCCCAGATCTATCCCCTTTTCGGAATCATGTTCCTTCCCTTTCCATCGTAATAGCTCTGTCCTCCTGGGTCGTAGACTTCTGGTCTGGTCTACGCCCCCGGATCTACCCCCTTTTCGGAATTATGTTTCTTCCCCTTCCATCTGAATAACTCTGTTTTCCGCCCATCTCTAGCTGCGCCATCATGGTTCCATACTCTCTCCTAAGATCCAGACCCGAACTTGGGAACTTCTTAATACCCCACCCCTTGCAGTGCTTGGTTAATATAGAGTTAGTTCCCTTCCCCTTTTCGAAAGGCTAGCCCCAGAAACCAAGCACATATATATATTAGTCCATTGTAAACTCGGGGAGAATATACGGAGCGACACGATAGAATAGATACCCCGGCGGGCCGCTACAGTTTTAATTCGAGGAGTGACTCCGCAGCCGTGATACAGCCCGCCTTCGCGTTGACGCCGCCCTAGCTCATGCCGCCGCACTACCGCACCACTCCCTGCCCTTACGTGCTCACATCCGCATATCCAGATACGTAAGGTAAATTAAACTTTCTTTATTTCATACGGAATTACTTCATTACTTCAACACTCCCGACAACCAAAGGCAAGAACCCTTTTCTTGTGGCAACCGCTCTCTCTCACCACTCAAAGAGGGGGCGGCACTACAATTCTAATTGAATTGACAATTGCTTGGAGAATGGGTGAAAGTATAATACTTACTAATAAGGACAACAGACCATTTTAATGCACATGAAAATGCGATTATTTTCCAAATAAAAGAAGAAAAAGAAACGATCTCTTGAATTATTTTAATTATCGAAGATTCATACTGATGACCATGAGTAGGAGAGGAAAAGAAATAATGAAATTACATTATTTATTTGAATACGCTATTTCAAGTAATGAGTATTCAGATTTCCTTCAAAACAGTTATTTGGTAATTATAGAAATGGATTTCCATTATCACCAACATCTTTCCCTATTCTGTAATCAGAAAAAAATGTCGCTCCGAAACGAGATAGCAGCGCATCAAAGAATAACAAGGTCTAATCGCTAGAAGTAAGGGAAGAAACAGCTTGAACGAGAAGAGACTCCCTGAAGAAGGAATGCCAAAATCTCCCTCTCTATATCTCGTATGCGTCACTGATTTTGCCCTCTCTTGCATTATCATTTCTCATGGTGTCTTTGCTCTGGCAATATTGGGCATGATGGGGCAAGGAGGAGATGGAAAGAGACTAAATCTGCACAACTGCAGAGATGCCACTTCCCCTCCGAGGCTTTTACCGAAAGACTTCGAAGGAAGCTATATCTCTACATTTGTCAAGATTAGTCGTAATGTATGAATCTTACGTACATGAGTAATATTTGAATTCAAAGATAAAGGGTAAAAGTATGAGGCAAACGAAATATTAACTGTCTATCGCATCTTACAGCCAAGTAGCACTTTAGTGAAAAGGGTGAATATTTTGATGTTTCCTAATTTTTTTATCTAATGCGGTTCATAACATGAATACAAAAAATTGTTTGCATCATAGCTACATCTTTTAAGTGTCAAATGGTAAAAATAAAGCTCATTAATCTCTCAGTAAGCCGTTATGGAGATAAAAACCCAACGCTCTGAAAACTGTTTTTTCTATGCACTAAAGAGCACCCTTAAGTTGCTGAACATAGATGTGCTGCAATTACCGATACATCAACATGTTTTATAACTGATCATTAGGTAATAAGTTTTGAAATTTTGATATACAGAACCATTCTTTTACAATATTTCCTAAATTAACATGCAGCTCCTAATACCATTCAATCTTATTCAAAATTTTCACCAATTAAATCTCAATTACTAAGAGGATTACAATGTCAGCTTAAAGCAAAAAGGCTTTCATTCAAGTTATTGTTTTCAAATGAGATTAAAAATAAACATTTTACTTACAGAATTAGTAAGGTCTTGATGCTTCTTTAGACCGCTTGAGCTGGACTTTCAGCCTTTTGGTGCCTATTTGAAACCCATTCATTGACTGAATTGCAGCCTGGGCACTGAGGGCATTGTCATATGACACAAACCCTAGGTAAAAGCCAAAAGAATGTTAAAATTCATCCAACTATTTGTTCAAAAAATGAATGAGCAAATCTGATTGTATAACATTTCATAGATAAGGGTTACTGTATTTCCTGGCCCATAAGATACACAATGATTTTTCAGGCAGATGAAGCAAAGTTTATATTCACAGTAATGTAATCTGCTTAAAAGTGAAACAAAGAAAAAGAGCGACAATTTATGGAAGAATGAAACAAGTGCAAAATTGCTAGAAAGGCTTCTGCCGTGATTGGAATACAAAACCCATGAGTCAAAGTGCAACATTTTTTACTGTTACTATAGTATGGCTATTTCTTACTTCAGAAAAAATTTTCACCCTTGGACCACAAGATGCAGGCTGATTTTAGATTAAATTTTCATGGAAAAAAAATGGATCTTATAGGCCAGAAAATAGGGTAACTAAAATCTGGACAATATTCAAACAACTGGCACTTAGATTATTGTTATGAACAATGAGTGATTGTAATAATGTCATGGCCACACAGTAAAGTTATTTAAATCTCCAAGCTGCTCTTTCAGCAAATTTAAGTAGAAATTTTACTCAAAGGAAAGAAACCACTGAAACTTTGGATATCTAAACATTACCAAATTCAAAAAGACAAAGTAAATGATGAATTAAAGAATTTCCCTTACCAAAACATTTTGATAGGTTTGTTTGTTTGTCTATGAACACTTTGGCTGAAACAACATTGCCAAATGGCATAAATGTCTGAGCGAGGTCATTGTCACCGAACTCTTGAGGAAGGTGGTAAATAAATAAGTTTGCACCCTCTGGACCTTCTATCTGCTTCCCTGCAGGATTAGAAGCACCTGCTGTGGCCGCAGCTGCTGCCACAGCTGCTTGACTGAAGGCAGGAAATCCAGCTGAAAAATACATTCCAGATAATATTTTAGAAACACCATGCTGTGAATTTGCAGCTCTCAAGATAGGAAAGAGCTTTTAAAAAGAAATACAAATGAGACAAATCTTCTGCAAAGAAATAATAAGTGTGTATTACTAACATAAGAGTTTATAAAAACTAACTTCTAACAATGCCTAAAGATTCCAAATCCTAGCTGTACAGAACAAAAGAGAAAGGTAAGTAGGCCATTGGGAAATATTTTATTCAATATAAAAGAATGCAAAACATGCAAGATCAAATTCCAAACACACAATGAGTTGCACTTTTAGGCTTTCATTTGTAATTGACATGCTATCTGGGGTAAATGCAAAGAATATTTTAAAAAGAGTTTTGCTAGTTTCAATATCAACTCTTCATTCAGATATGCACCAAATTCAGAAAATGATGACCTATGTAAGGTTTTACTATATTTTTCAGACTAAATAAATTCTCAATAATTCTTTTGATTGCTTATCATACATTAGAAATATTAAGAAAATATGATACAAAAAATAATAGAATATACAATTACAATGACTTTCCATGTTCTTCAAGAGTACACATGGTATCAGTACAGAAATTCCTCACAACTGAAAATTACAAAAACAACTCCCCAGGAAAAGCAAAAAAAATGAAGAAATATATTTTCATTTTTCTATATTTCTTTAAGAAAAATCTTCTTGGGTAGATTTATTATGTCTTATGAAATGGTCACTTAATTCAATTAATAAACATTGTATGATATTCCTACATTCTTTTAATAAATTTAATTTGTGCAAAGATCGTTTAACAGGTTATGGGCCCAGGATTGCAAGGAAGAGAATGCAGATGGTTTTAGGTTAGACTAGATCGAGAGTTCCTGTCCAAGAGATTGAGACCACATGGTGTCGAATGATGGCTGATGGAAATGGTGATAGTTCCACTGTGAATATCCCAAAGTTGGACAATGGGAACTATTTTGCATGGCATCTGCGATTAAAGGCATACTTGGTAGATAAAAATTGCTGGAATGCTGTTGACCCAGGATTTAGTACGCCTTTAATAGCAACCAAGACAGAATCAATAGAAAGGCACTTTCGATTCTGTACAGGAGCGTGGGGGATGAATTCCTATACAACATCGATGCTTGTGAGAGCACAAGAGAAGCATGGGAAATCTTGGAAGAGATTCATGATTCTTCCACGAAATTCCACGCACTGCAGGCGCATAAGGAGATGGTGAATGTCAGTAAAGCAGATGACATGACAGGGCGGAGGTAGTAAAGAACGATATGTTGGTTTTTACTGCATACAAACGGAGTGAATTGTTCGTCCTGGAGAGTGCAGATGTTATGCCGATGGATAAGAATGATGACGGAATGGCTATGATGACTAAGAGACTGAAGACGATGACGTGATGGAGGCAATTGCTTTGAAAAGTGTAAGCAATGGCACTTGGCATTGTAGGCTAGGACATATTCATGGATGAGTATGTAAAATCTCTGGATTCGAAAACAAAAGGGTTTCGAGTGTGAGTGATTGTTCTGTATGCATTCAGGGCAAATTTAGCAAACTCATTGTGAGAAAGAACAGCAAAAGGATCTCGGAAAGGCAACTTGACTTAGTGCATATCTGGCATATATAAGACACCTCATGATTGTATCACCCACCTCTAATGAAGGAGCCTCATATCTAATGAGTTTTATAGATGATTGCACTCGATATGCGGAAGTGAGGTTTCTTAAGAAAAATAGTGAGGCTGTAGCTAGATTGAAGGAGTATGTGGCGGAAGTGCTTTATGGAAGTAGGATGAAGTGCATCCAGACTGATGGAGGGGGGGGGGGATACTGTAACAAAGAGATGCAACGATTTCTCTCTGAAAAGGGCATTATCCACTGACACACTGTACCACATTCTCACCAGAATGGAATTGCTGAGATGTATAATCGAATGATTGAGGAGATAATGAGGTGTTTGTTATTAGAATCAGGAATGCCGGATACTTTTTGGGGTGAGGCTGCTAGTACAGCATGTAAAATCAGGAATTTGTGTCCATCCTCAAGCATACAAGATAGTATACCTGCGGCATTGTGGTGGAACCGAGATGTCACTGATGAAATCAACAGACAGAGTGTTTGGGTGTAGAGCATGGCTTGCTCAAAATAAAGGGATGCTCAAGCCTAGCCACCGAGCATGTGTTTTTGGGCTATGAGTGAAATGTGAAGGGCTACAGACTGTACAAATTGAATACGAAGAAAATTGTTGTTGGGCTTTATGTGAGGTTTCAAGAATATATGTTTCCATTTGAATGCCAAAATAAAAGTAAAGGTTTTAGAGTAGGAGGTGATTATCCTTATGTGAGTGATTCGGAGGACGTTGTTGAAAACATAAGCCAGATTGATGATGATGTAAATACAGTTGTTAATGTAATTGGAATGAAAGTTCGAAGAAGTAGTAGACAGATAAAACACAAAAAGTGTATATGTTGTTTAGCTGTTTGTTTGAGGGAGGGTAACTATGCTTATGGGGTGATTGAACCTTCAACGGTGGAGGAAGCTGTGACATGTGTGCACTGTAAGGAGTGGAGAAAAGCCATGGATTTGGAGTACAGTAATACGATGGACTTGCATGTGTGGGATATTGTAGAGAGACCTACAGATCAGATGGTTATTGGATGTAAGTGGGTTTTCAAGGTGAAGTTAGATGATGGTGAAAATGTGGAAAGGTTTAAAGCCAGACTGGTAGCTCAGGGGTTCAAAACACAGATGGGTTTTTCCTGGGAAGATACCTTTAGCCCTGTAATTAGCAAGAAAAGTGTCAGAGTTTTACTTGCTTTAGCTGTAGAAAATGGGTGGTCGGTTCATCATGTTGATGTAAACACAGCTTACCTGAACAGCTCTGTGTCACATGATATTTATATGGAGCAGCCCGATCTGTACGAGGACAAAATTAAGGGTAAAGATGGGTTCGTTTGTAAACTCAGAAGAAGCATTTATGATTTGCCTGAGGCTAGCAAAGACTGGAATGATTGTATTGATAAAACATTGAAGGATTTGAAATTGCAGAGATGTAAGAGTGATTCTTGTATATATTTTGGGAGAGACATTATCGTATTTATGTTGATGATATGATTGTGGTAGGAGAGGAAAGAAAAGTTTCGGACTTTAAGAAATGTATTTATAAACTGCTTACTGTGAGGGATTTGGATGTCGTAGGTAAAATGCTAGGGATGCATGTGGTGCATGATGAAAATCAAATCCAAATAGATCAGAAAATGTAGTAGTAGTAGTAGTATTATTAAAAGTGCTTTGACAGCTAAGGTCATTTCGCACGTGGGCCCCCACCAGGAATCGAACCTGGGACTGCTTTCACCGAAGTCGAACGTGTTGCCCACTTGGCTATCCGGGAGCCCCAAAGAAAATGTACATTCAGAAATTACTTGCAGAATGTTTTATGGCTGAGTGTAAGCCATGTTCACTACCCCAAGTGGAAGAGGTCAATGATGAATTATTTGAGAATGTAAAGTCTTTCAGGAGGGTAGTTGGTAGCCTGCTTTTCCTGGCTAACAATTACAGATGTGACATTGCATATGCTGTGGGGAAGGTGAGTCATGCATGCAAGTCACCTACCATGGGAGACTGGAGGTTGGTCAAACATATATTGAGGTATTTACAAGGAACTGATGAGCTATGCTTGCGTTATGAGAAAAAGGGCCAACCCATTGAAGTTTACTGTGATGCAACTTGGAATAGTGAGTCTAAGGGAAAATCAGTCGGGGGATTTGTTACGATTTTTGCAGGAGCTCTAACATGGCACAGCAAGAAGCAATCATGTGTAGCTGCATCCACAGAGGAGTCGAATTTATCAGTATGTCTGAGGCAGTGAGGGAAGTGAAATGGCTGAAGAATTTATTTGCAGAGTTAGGACAGTCTAAGTACATTGAGACACCATGTATAGTGAAGTGTGACAATACACAAGCCATGTGCTTGAGTCTAACTAGAATGGTGACTGAGAGGTCAAAACATATAGACCCCAAATATCATATTTGTTGTGAACAAGTAGAGGTAGGCATTATTACCTTTGAATATGTACCACCAGAGGAGAATGTTAGTGATGCTTTCACTAAAGCATTGCCTGGCCATAAGATCAGACATTTCAATGTTTCTTTAGGTCTTCAAAGAAAGGACTGATTTGCTAATGCACAGTAATGCTTGAATTCTTTTTGGTTTGTCTTGCTTATTTTGTTTGGGAAGATATTTTTTTCAACTTGACATTATTTCACTGACTGTTTGTATGTGTTTTTTACATTTTTATTTGAGTTAGGCCAAGAGGGAGTGTTGGAATGTATTGACCTAAGCTCAAGTTTTCTATTGCAGCGATACAGTTGCCACCTAGGGTTTACTTGCGCTTTATGTTTTTCATTTGTTTCTGTTAACGGGAACTATGTGCGCACTACTTTTTTTTTTCGCTGTCTATTGCTGAAAGTTGTATGGTGTTGATGGTGATGTGCAATAAACCCGTTTCTACTTAGACTGGTGGTCAAAGAATTATTTCGAATCTGCAAAGATCGTTAACACTACGTACATAGTAAAATCCTGTTTAAGTTAAAGTTTCATCAACATTATCTCAACTCACAAAATATTTGTATGGCAGGTTAAAATTAACCTAAATTAGATTTTATTAAGCACGAACACCAACAGTATAAAATTCAGAAATGTGATGCATTGGATTCAGAGCAACAATAGAAATGCATCCTAGTTTTCATCTGATTAGAGCAATCAAATGGCAAACTGAATTGTTAAGTATTTTAATATACTATTGTAATTATTGATTAATTTTCAAAATACATTTTCCCAGTAGTGGAGTTCCAAAAAAGGGGGTCGTCCTGGGATCAGGTTAATCTTAAATTTGTACAAATACAGTACGTCCAAAAAAATTCTGTATGAAGAGTTAAAAAGTTAGTAGGTAAGTTAAATAAAAAGAATACTAATATTTTTAATTTAAAATATTTGTTTTAAAATTTCATAGAGCTAAGGAATACTCGAATTACAACAATGCAAAACAAGAACCTATCAGATATTGTATACAAATCTGTAAAAAATATAATTTTAAAATACAGCGAAAGAAAGTTTACCAACTTCATACATAACTCATGCAGTTCATTTATGAAAAAGTAAACAAAAGCTGTCAAGAAAGCAATATTATCACTCTTAAAGAGATTTTAAGCAATCACCAGCATAAAAACCAATTAAGAAAAGAAAATTGTGAAATATTAAATTTTGTTCATTCCAAGCTTATGGCTGATAAACTATAATAGAAAATGCATTAATCAGAAAAATGTGGAAAATATAGATTTTGAAGTTGAGCAGTACTTCACAAACAAATGAACTATTATGAAATGAAAAGCCAATAATTTTACTTATATAAAATCAATACTAATCTACATCATATCAGACAGAGGAGTTTTACACTCAACTAATAAGTGTAACCTTTACATTATAATTAAAAATGTGCAATGCAGTTCAAATTTTACCTTCTGAATTGATCTCTTGCTTAATGAAACTTTCCGTACAATATAATCATTGGAGAATCAGCATTTTTAAAGTACTATTTACTTCAAAAATAGCACTTTAAAAACAATCAAATAGGCTTGATTCTTTGTATCATGAGGAAAATCATACTTGAAGTGCATCAATCACCTGAATAAGCTGAATAGGCTGATGTCAAAGCATCTAGACTACTTCCACTTGTGGAGCCCGCACCTGATGAAGAGCCAAGACCATTCAGCGTTGCCATGGAGTTCAAAGCATTCCCTGCCAAAGCCCCAAGTCCCATGCTCGTCACTGCATTAACTCCACTTAGTGACCCATTGGTAGCTGAATTAGACCCTTGACCACCAAGAGACCCTGTAAAAATGAGGAATGGAAACTACATTTCCCCCAAACTTTGATACAGCAGAATAATTTGGCAACATAAATGATATTCATGGTACTTCTCACATTAGTTAGGCATTGCTAATTTATAAGATAAATCACTTCTGCATCTAGTAAGCATGCAAGAGAGAAAATTAATGCTCACGAAAGAGACAACAAATTTTTTTTATCTAAGAAAATTAATAGAGAAAACTTAAGAATTTTTTTCTAACTTTTAGCACAATATTTGATATTCTGGAATAAGTCATTTTGTCATTTGATGAATGGTGATGAATTTGGGATAAGTTACTCCTTAATATAGCTTCTGAATACACACATATTACTTCCACATTATACAAATACTTAAGTAGAACCATTAAATACAATCATACAAAAGACTATTTCACTAATAATAAGTTACTTGCTATAACTTCTGATGAATATTACTGGAAATGTGTACTAATACTATTTATGTAAATACTATAAATATGGTATCTATTCATAATCTCATGCATCCCTTAAAGTCAACTCTCATATTGGAGCTTCCGTAAATTGATCACATAGAAAATATCTACAATATGTAATATAGATTTGAACTATTCTTCCAGTTTTATGCTAAAAATAATGATTTTTGTATAATGTTAAGGAAAATGAGGCAATATCAGAATTGGTAAGACACAATACAATGTACAATCGTGTTTATAAAGCAAAACTCAAGAAAGGCCTCATTCATAGCTAATTCATTAACTACAAACCTTAAAATGCATGCAAGATTACTTAAAATGCGCAAATAATACTTACAGTAAACCCTAGAAAAGCATTAAATGTTGCAAACAAATCTGACAGTAGTGACATCATCATGATTTGAAATTTAAAAATGTTTTGAATGGCTTCTAATATCAAGAATAAGCTTGCATTCTAAGACTATAATCTATGAGTATCACAATAATACTTTCACCAGCATTCAAATTACTCAAAATCAGATCAAAGGCGACAAGAGTAAAGATAACATCATCTAACAGAAAGATATAATTTAACAAAGATTATTTTGAATAAACAAATCCTCAAAAAATAATAAAATGTTATATTAATTTTTCAATCCAAGATATCTCTGAAGAATCTATCAATATATTCTTTGCTCTTAAACTTCAATTTAAGCTGGGAGATGTTTTTCTTTTTCATTTCATTAAAAATGTTTCTCACATTACATATCTACAGATGATGATATGGGAAACAAACTTTCTGATAGGAAAGATACATTCCAGATAAAAGGAAAAAAAAATGTGTACTTTTGCAAACAGAAATTCTACATTTTCTTTTGAAAGAAGCTCATAATATGCAAGATGTAAAACTGATCAGGAAAGAGATACAATTTATTCATGAATATCAGAATTAAAAGAAAAACACAATTTCTGTATTATATCATTAAAACATTCAGCTTATGAAAGGTTAGTCTAAAAATCCAAATAGAATCTTCGTGCAAATAACATTCAACTGAAATGCAGCTCAATTTCAGCTCACCTGTAGCACCAGCCTTCCCAAGAAGAGCTGTTAGTGCAAGCCAATTGTAGGAGAATGAAAGAGAAACAAATATTTAAGAGACTATAATTCCAAACACCTGACAACAAGTTTAAATTGTGCTAAGGATATTTATGAAAGCCTCTAATTTAATGAAGCATAAATAATTGTTGATATTATGAAATATTAATACTTGTTAATATTGGGTATATATTGCTGGATACAATACAGAAAAAGCATTGTTA
Organism: Ladona fulva; assembly: GCA_000376725.2. Classification (NCBI taxonomy): domain Eukaryota; kingdom Metazoa; phylum Arthropoda; class Insecta; order Odonata; family Libellulidae; genus Ladona; species Ladona fulva. The sequence continues at coordinate 4,021,237 of KZ308144.1, forward strand.
AGATTAATTGATCAAGACATAATAAAACTGAATCTAATGTTTCAACATCCTGGAACTATAAAACAATTCACTAAGACTTAGGCTATTTCAATGATATTGCACCTGTAAGAGTTAAATTTACAAATAATGAATGTCATTTACAAATGAAATAACTAATTTTAATAACTGTTACATACAAGATAGAAACTAATTTAACTTGATTGTAGCATATATTTTAAGTCATCTGAACACACAATTACTCATGCTCAGAGGGGTATGTTTTTCATTATAATAATGACCTAGAGATTATAGTCATAATTTTTAAAAATTCCAAGTTCACATGGATATTAACCCTCTTAGTGCTATCCTTCTTCCTGGGGTACTGGCGAGAAATGCGTAGGGTATTTTAATAAAATGTAGCAACTAGGAAAAAAAAGAATATAAAGCTATTTTTTCACATATCTATATGCGGTTTTTTAAAATTGATGTGGTTAAACTGGTTAATAGTGATAAATTTTTTTACGTTTACTGAAATATAAATATTTTTATTTAAATGTCATAAAGTTGAACAAAATTTTTTTTTAAGCCGATATATCGGCCCGCCGCACTTTTTGCCCGAGCGGCAAAAGCTGATATATCGGTCCGCCGCACTAAAAGGGTTAATAGTCATTCAAGGAAAATACTCAGTTTCTCAAGTTTACAGGATGGAAAGATGAATATCATTTGAATTAAAATGCCGAAAACCGTACATGAATCTTCAACTAAAAAGTGTAAATGTGCAAATTTATATTTAGCAGTAATCATTTGTAATTAACATAAATCCTACTCTTGGAATAAATTTTACTAAGTATCGTTTAAATAAATGCGATCATAAATAGTCAACAAATACTCAAATACGCAAAGTTACCTAAATAATGCAATGAATCAGAAGCATTTACATAGCATTTTTAGGAGTAAAAACTGAATTCAAGGTTAGAAAAAGTATATCTTAAGTAATGATGAGGTAACTACAACTACCCAGGGTCTTCATATGTCACTACTCTTAAGGAATGAAAGTTCCTATGTGAGATTGAAGTGAAGAGAATGAGAAACGTCCATTGAAGAATGCAATGACCAAACATAGCAAATAAGAATTAAATAAGAGACTAACATACTTTCTATAAAAGGAAATAAGATTTATTGACATTAAATTTTTAATCATACTATTAACTTAAATGAATATCGGAAGGAAACTTCCAAAGTGATAATTTCAAGAGAAAACAGCTACTTTAATAGCATGGTTAAAGTTGATAATGATTGAGATCTAATTCCTAAAACATTGGCTAGCTTCATTGATTACACTTTCTTCCAATTATTTTATTTAAAATTTTAATATTGTAACTACCATATACTGCTAAGACTACAAGTAGCTAGGAATAATAAGAAGAAAGTAAATGACACATACACATACCTGCAGTGGAGTTAGTAAGGCCAGATAAGGCTGAAAAGAAACATACATAAAAAGTTAATAGAGGTACAGAATGTAACCCAAAGATTACAAAAGAATTATTGTTAAGATGTTAAACACAGAGAGCATATTTTAATGATGTAAGGGCTATGAGACTTTTAAAAGCTTTGTTCTGATGATTAAAATTTTGATAGAATAAAAAATTATGCTTCACTAAACTATGACAAATATTATACACAAAGGCACTATTCCTTAATTTATTAGTACCTTAAAAACAGCTACATAAAATATAACTGTAAGTAACCCCCAAAACAATATTCCAATTGCAAGCATATATCTACAACCAACATGCCAAATGACACAGTTATGTGTAAAGGCTTGCTTCAACAATCATATGTCTCAACCTCAAGTTTTAGTACAAAATATTATTTTAAATTTCCAAACCATGGATTGAAAATGGCAACTAAAAATATTTTATGATGCATGTCTTTGTAAAGACTCCAAAGATAGCATACTTCTTGCATATTATTAGGCAAATGATTCTGAATGAAAGGATATGAAAGTATACATTACAACATTATAAAAATATAATAATGTAGAGTGAGTACTATTAATAAATAAAGATATAAGTGAACTGAAGGAAAAAGCATGATAGGTATTATGTACATACTAGTAGTGGATGACTTGATATGAGAAGCTGAAACTCCTATTGAGAAAATTCTATTGAGTTCAAATAAACAAAGAAAAACTTGAAGATCATCTGCGAATTACAGAGTGATAAATGAAGGAATGGAGTAAGAGAAAACTGGAGGAAAAATATGTACCATACAGCACAAAAGATCAAAAAGTAATTTGGAGAATTCAAAAGATGTGATTGAAAGATAGAAACCCCTTCACACTTTTGTGTGAACACAAAATAAATACTACAATTTTCAAAATTTCTTAGGAGAAATGAGATAAAAATAAGAAGTGAGAAAGGAATTGAGATGTGTTAAATGATTTCTTTTTACACTGACATAGAATAAGAAATTAGAGAGTTCACAACATAGAATCCTCTGCAGTGTGAATTTTATGCACAATAACATTACACAGATATTAAGATGACAGTGTTGAATGATTTAATAACACCTTACAGATGCACTATAGATGCTGAAATTACTAAAGAAAAAAGAAAGGAAGAATTATAATTGATTTTTTTTGCTTAAATGGATTGTTGCCAAAAGTTTGGTTTTTCAGACAAATTGTAGAAAACAACCATGATCCAAGATGCTCTATGCAAAAATCATGACTAAAATCCCAAAAATTAAGCTGTCTTCTCAAATTATATAGCACAAAAAATTACTTATTTGATTAGTAGAAGGAATCCCACAAAAATATAGATTTAACAAAACAATGAAATGTATTGGCAAGTGAAATAGTTAATTTAAATCCTATCAAGTTTCCTCATTGACAAGCTAAAAAGATTGTCATAAGACATCACGAATAACTTACACTTACTAATGAGATCGCTTAATTTCATGCATGGCTCATTATACCTGATACTAAGAGGACATGATGACTCTACGAATTTCAATTTAACTAACTATCTACATTTACTCTATTTTCCTTTATCTGTGTGAATTTAACTATTCATCTACTTAATGCATAATCTTCTTATTTATAGAATTTATCATAAAGAATTTTTATAGTTTCAAAATTCATTGTTATCTGCAGAGCAACCAGCATATTAGCATAGTTGTACATTTTCTGGATAGTAAGACATCTGATTGATGTTGCAAATACTGAATTTTCCCCTAAATCAATGCACAAAAATAAAAATGAAAATGCAAGCAATGTCATTAAAACTCCTGATCAATAACACAAGTACTGAAATTACAAGCAGTAAATATTACAAGAAAAAACTAAATGAAGGAAAGTCAACAATAATGAAGCAGATAGGTAAGAGATGTTTAAAAAACTGCAATACCAATAAGTATTTAAAATCTTTTAAAGGCAGGTGATCCCAGGTTATAGCTATCACTGGACATTAGTATCAATTGCATTCCTCAGCTTAAAATTTATTATTAAATCACAATTAGCAAACTTTAAAATAAAATACAACCAACCTGGACTACTAAGGCCAGAAGCACTGGACCCTATTTCAGGAAAAACAAGGATAAGAATGAATAACGGAATCTATGCTCAATAATATCAAACCTTTGTCAATGTGTAGTTTTCTAGAATGCTGTATTGACATCTGTGACAATAAAATTTGTGATAATATTTAAATACTTCCTTGTAACACAATCATTTAGAAGAGGGGCATGTTTTCTATACGGTCTAACAAATCTGCGTAACAAACCAAAACTGATCAATACTAAAAATTACTTCATTACAAGATACATTGTAATCATAACTAATGCACTTTACAAAAGCAATCATAATACCAAATTAATCCTATCATTTAAAGAAGTCCTTGAAATTTTTCTAGGGATAAATTTGAATATCCTCCTTCAGAAACTAAAACAGATAATTAATTACTGAACATGAGACAAGTTAGAGACATAAATATAGAGGATTTTCAACAATATTTTCTTTTTAACTCGTCTAATTCAGAAAAGATGGATGATACAGAAATTTATTTAAATTTCCAAAAATTACTAAATAAATGAGGAAGCTAAATTAAGGCATAAGCAATATTAGAGTAAAGGAATTCTGAGTATCTGAGGAAATCTTACACATAGAAACAATAAGAATGATAAGTTACTGAAATGTTGATACAAAAATACAAAATGTTATAAATATGCCATTGTACTCATCCTTCTCAGAAAAGAATCTCAAGTCATGTTATCTTAAAAACCATATTAAATAATTTAGTAGCTAGAATACTACAACATAGGAAATATATCATTTAAAATACATAAAATAATATATCACTCATTAATTATAGCTATATAAATATATTACCAGTTGAAGACTACATAAAACATTTCTTTTCTTGCAATTAAAATATCAAACAGTTATTCCCTTGGCGGTCAAAGAAATGTTTTGAAAACATTTCTAACATGGAATATCTTAGTAAATTACTGGCAACTGATTGACTACAGTAAGCTTTTGGCACAAAAAGTTTATTCTTAAAAAGCAGTATCAAAGACCTATTATGCATACCAAGCAAATCATTGAAAATAATTATTATCAAACTACATTGATATAACTGATAATTTTGAGAGTTTGCTAAAGTTATTGGAGGATACTGTGAAAAATAAGTGTGAGAATATTATATTTAACTCTCTATTTTCAGCTAATAGCCCAGAACATGCTCTAAAAATGTCTTTATTTAGTTTAATTATCTTATACTTAGTAGATGTTAGATCAGTACAGATTAGTACAGTTCTGGATAACATTAAACCACTCGTGACTCTCAACCCATAATATCTTAAAAAATAAAATCCATTTTTATATCTTCAGGAAATTAGTATCAAATCAATATAAATAAATATTTAAGGAAAATAGCAATATTTACAAAGGAAACAGACATTAAGAAACAGCATAACTCAGAACTATCATGAAAGGTTGATAAAGCAAATATTTTTAATACATAACTGTGTATAAACATTTCACAACACTCCAAAGCTCATAGAACAATGATCTCTTCTGAAAGAGTGATGTATCAGATGTCTCCTCATAAATAATCAAATTACTTGAACAGGGAGATCATTATCTACAGTCTCAATAAGACAATTATTTAGAGGAAACAATATAATTAAAGGAGAGAAACATAGGATGCAATTATTGTCATTGTAAGTATTTACCTGCAGAGGATACTGCTTGAAGATTGGGTCCATTGGCACCAGTCATAGCTGCCAATGTTACAATATTTTGCATGCTCATTGGATTTACATCTGGAAGAGTAAAAGCATTTGCTACTGCAAAGGGAAGAGTAAAGGCCATAAAAAGGCCAAATCAGAATAAATGACAAGAAAATCACCAACATAAAAAAGCCATTTACAAATATACAACATGTAACTAAATATAACATACAGTGCATGCCACAAATGTATAAAATACAGGTGAGGGAGAGATACCAAATACATTTATTGTACAATACACAAGCACTACTGAGAGTTGTATTGCTTCCCCCACCTGTAGTAGGCCAACACCCAAAAATCATAACTTATTTAAATGAAAAATAATGAACATCAACTTGTTAAATGGAAAAATACATGTGCTAATGTAATGAGAATATATTGCTTCTGTTAAATTTTTTCAACATAATACACAAAAAGGAATTTAAAAAGCAATTCAAATAGTTAAATAAATAAGGAGAACTCACTAGGATTCCCAACTGATAGATTTGCTAAAGTTGCTAGACCCTGAAGATTGGCTGTACTAATGTCATTTGCAGAATTTCCCGTGGAACCTGTTAAATTTAGTCCTGTTGCATTTTGTAAAGCAGCCAAATTCTGTAAACCTGAAATGAAAATTTTTAATTTTACAATCCTCAATCATAAAAAATAATTTACATTTAACTAATAACATGCAGAAGTCTTAAATGCATAAAAGCTCTTCTAATATTTGTAATGATATTGAGTTAATTAATATTTATTTCTCATATGGTAATAACAGGCCCTTAAGTTAGGGCTAATGACATTTCTCTTAAAGAAACTTAAAGAACCTGCCTAGGTCAAGATACTGGCCTTGGCCATATGATACTGAAAAGCTTTTAATCCATTGATAGTTTTATTTTAATAAAATCCAAATAATACATAAAGGGGCTATGTTAATGTCAAACATAAATGCTTCCACAATGATAAATTTAAAAACAATAACAGAAGCATTGTAGTATTGAATAATCAATTCTCACGAGATAAGATGCAACGAGTTTTTAAGGTTAACAATAAGGCAACAATTACTATTTTAGTACATTTGAACACTGAATTCTACTTTCCTAGTTAATAGAGGTAATGATGTTCAAGAGAAAATTATGTATTATTGTTAATCCAAATACTAATTGCCACAATACCTTTCATTTGAGCAAACAGGTAGATATTTTTCCCTTTCATCTGAAGCATTTTATGTTTTTAGAAAAAAAATGATAAGGTACCAATAAATGATAAACTTCTGAGAATACAGTTTTTAACAATGTATACCACACATTGGCATATAACATGCACCATATTTTTAACCCTTTCACTCCCAGGTGGCTGATGTATCAGCTGTGGCCAGTCTTCCCAAAGAGCCCAAGCGGCTGATACACCGGCCGAAGGTTTAAAATTAGATTCCCAGTAATTTATTATAATTAGTGCTTGAAATTTTCCTCATTATAAAAGAAAATATAGTATGCCATCTATTTAGTATAATTTTAGAATTTTTTTATTATAAAAATTGTCAAATTTATGGTCATGTGCTGGAAGAAAATCAGTTCTGCAAAGTATTTTATGTTATGTAAAAATTATAGAACTTAAAAAAATTGTTGTATTATGAAATAAATTATCTTGAAGCATTTAAAAGCATTTTTCATTGTAAATAAACTTATACTGTGCTACGGAGAATTTCGTATACATTTGCATCCCATGCGATATTGTTTCCATCCATAGTCATGAATCTCCATGCCTAATCTCATCTTTGTCATGGAACACCATCAACTGAAAATTCTCTCTCTTCACTTTCATACCTTTGCCTCCGGTGCTGTTTATATGAATTTGTTTAGATGAAAGTTAGAAGTTTGATATTTTGGAAGCGGTTCTTAGTTGGATTTGTGCAGAGTTGGATGTATATCTCTTTCTGTAGTGCATAGAACATCTCAAATTCATCTCAAACAGGTCAACGACACCTCAAACTCATCATAAGATTATCCACATTTTGCCATAAATTTTACAAAAGAGTAGATGTTATACTACTAGTAAAATAAGTAATTACTCTTCTATAACAAACTATTCTTCAGAATCTTAATGAAATAACGTTCTAATGACTCTATCACTGAATGCTTCTGAATACTTCTAAAGAAAAACTAAATGCCAGGAACATAAATGGCATTAGATGCTGAAGATCTAATAGATCAATTCAAATCATAGTTTGGAAATAAATATGTATAGACATTTTAAATTGACTAATGCTTCATGTGTGGATAGAATTAATTTTTCCCTCTGGCATAATAATAATTCATGGTACCTTTTCTTGACTTTAAATTTAAGATACATGAAAATTTTGAAGAAACTTACCAGCATTATTGGCAACACCCTGTGAGGCAGCAGCTGCCTGCAGCTGCTGCACTGATAATCCTCCCATTCCCATCAATTGCTGCATACTACTTAAGGAGGAAAGGTTATTTTGTCCACCACTCTGCATTTGCTGGAGCAACTGTAATAGTGAAGGAAAATATTGCTTATGTTGCACACTCATAAAAATTTCAATTGTTCATGGAACCATAACAGCATTTATGAAGTAACTCTTGTAAGGATTGTAAAAATGGAGCAAAAAATGTAAGGTAGATAAAAAGGCGAATGCCATGTATAATCTTCATTTTCATGTTTATTAGGATAAATTTAATGTTCTCAAAGTGATCAACACAGGTAAAATGCATTCATCATCGGCCATGTAATTTCTTCATAGCAAGAGTGATATTGTTGCAATTACTGCATTCACCCTAATACAAAACACCTTGAATATAAGACTATTTATTTATTTAACCCTTTAGCTGCGGGACCCTCAAATTTTTCTACATCTGTGTGCGAGAGAAAAGTAACAGGAGTACTGGAGGCGCAGGCAAGTACTAGCTGGTAGTTATCCCTTATAATCTGGGTCGACCTTTTCTTTAAGGGTGCGGTCGGTGGTTATTGTTTAGAAATTATGGTTGGTATCATATATAATATATTTAATAAGAAATTTGTTTTGTATAAGCAGTCCGAATTTACTTTCCTTGCACTTTGCTGATCATTTTGATACCAAACACTTCGCAAATATCTTGATTTTTATCAATTATAACTAATTTCGTAAATCCGCTATTCAGAAATCGAAAATTTGGGTTTCCCCCGAAGTGCGAAATCCCTCGGATTTTCCCAATCTAGAACAATACAGAAGAGTGAGCCTTTGGGTGTCTACTTGAGAGGCAGGGCCATAAAATTGGGAAAGGACAAGAATGGGGGTGAGAGAGCAGGTCAAACGTAGAAATACGTTTTTCCCGCAGTCCTCTTAGGAAAACGTAGAAGTATGTTTCCCGCAGCCAAAGGGTTAAAATAATCCCATAAACAGCACATGGCCTTTACAATGGATTAAAACAATTTTACTAAAAACAATTAAACTATCCTACATCTCATTCTTTCAGACCAGGAAAAAGTGAGTTTGAAGATTTTGATAACTATGAAAATTCATGATATTTGAAAACAATATGATATTATTTAAAAAGTAAAATAGAATATTACAAATTTTCAGGTTTATAACTATATAAATGATGCAAATAATGTTTTGAGATTGAGAGTAAAATTTGCATGGAGAACTTCACCTATTTCAAGAATTAAAATTATTTCATATCAGGTACATAATGATATCTACTTGGAGGAGATTGATATTAGTAATACTTTTGCATTTAAAGAAGAACCACATACATAATAGAGGAAATATAGCTTTAAAAACCAATGTTACATGATACATATCAAGATTGTAAATGCACGTCTACCAGTCAATTCTTATCACTCCCATTATCTTCACTCTCATTTGAAGATTCTACTGATTTGTAACCATTATCATCAAGGAATAAATTATTAGTACATCCCTTAGTCTCAATTAATTTCCTGGTCATCTATTCCATTATAAATCAAACCAATAGATTAGTTCTTCAGTCATCCATCTAGTTACATTGCACCTGAACACTATCCCACTCTGCAGCTTTTCTTTCAGAGGATGGGGCTCCAGAACAGCCAACCACATTTGCCTTTGGAGAAAGTGGTTCTGGGTTCAATTTCAAGAGCCCTAATGTCTAAAATGACCAAAGCTGTCGCACCAACTTTAACAAAACTACCACTTCTTTTGGAACATAATTTTTCAAATATAAAACAAAGGTATTTTTCTTTCATCAGTAAATGAAGTAATTATTCATTCTATTTGTTTTTATGATGAACTGATTTTATTCCTTTCTGATTAGATGACAGTATTTCTTGGCATATTGAAATACACCAGCACTTCATCAGCATTTCTAATCTGACCTAAAACATAACTTTGTTCATGACAAAAATATGTGCATACTCTATCAACTTCCTTTTAGATTCTCTACAGAGATCCTGTGCAAATTTCATCCAACTCTGAGAACCAATACCATTCTGCGACATAAAATTATCAGTCTAACCAGGAAAATTAAATTAAATTAAAATTACTTAAAAGCAGCATTGAACTTATAAAACATAGTAAAATTTCTATTGAGTGTCTCATCAGGGTGTCCTTACAGCTGAAACTGAGTCTGAAGAAATTTCCAGAAAATTCAAAATAATGGTATTCTAGTGCATGCAGTGTTATTGTATTTCAGTAAAAGTGTTTAAACAAATAACAAAATGAGGACAATATGTAAATGGTGAATATACAGACTAGAAGACTCAGTATATCTGCATTGTGGTGGGTGTTAACATTCAAAGTTGATTGAATAATTTCAATGAGGTAAGTGGTCAAAAATTAATAATAAATTAAATTAACATGCTTGATAAGAAAAGATAAATTAAAGACATCCAATTTTTTTTAAATCCATGTAAGCCTTAATTTTTAACATTAAAAAACTAATTTACACTCAATCAAAAATAATTCCTGGTTAAACACAGAAATGTAGCATAATTCATTTTTCGAGAGAGAAATACAATGACAAATTCTGGATAATCCAAAGATTAAGATTAAGTAGCTTAAAAATTATACTTCAACCACAACAAGAAATATGAGCTTAATGTACATGAGAGAAGAATAAAAATTTCTCTTTCAAAGGGTCTGCTTACCGATAAATACTGTGGCCCCACATTAACACCAGCCAAATTCCACAGATTGGCTTGCATTTGCTGCAGTCTTTTCTGGTCCTTTTCTTTTTGTGTGTCAGCAAATTTGACCACTAGAGGTGAGGAACACCCCTATCAAATAAGAAACACTTTGTGTTATTGAATTATACAAATAAAAATTACAGTTGTTTGAGAATAAGTACATTTTTGAAACATAAGAGATTTCTTTTAAGATTAAAGTTACTTAACAAAGCCTCACTTTCTAGATTAGATTTAAACTGATAAAAATTAAGAATATTAGATTTTGAATTTAATNTATTAAGAAATTATTTATTTATCAAACTCATAAGAGAGCAATTTTTGTGAAAGTACTAAATGCAGAGTATTAGATTTAAGAAAAAATAACAAAACATGATACAAGATGAGTTTGGGCATAGAATACAATAATTCACACTTTTTTGTAGGATATTTCTTGTTTAGTTTTACTTCTGAACCATATTTTTAGAAGTTATAATGTGATTATCAAAAATAATAAAAATGGAAGTGACACCTTGAACTGAAGGATAAATATTACATTCCAAACTATGTGAGATTAATTTTTGCTACTGAAATTATGTTTAGCTCGTCGATATTATTTCCTGTGATGATTTTCAATGATATTCCCCAATTTCACAAAAT